>CAUZXS010000284.1:10000-120181 GCA_963585895.1 Sepioteuthis lessoniana | reverse complement strand
TAAGAGGTTTCACAGAAAATCCACACATTGCCCCTGTGTGTATGTATGCGCGCACACACATTTCAGCCATCTCCAACTTGCCCCCATATGTACGTTTCAAGTAATATCAGCATTGTTGTTGTTCTTCCCTATATACAATGCCATGACTTAATTTTTGTCTGCAGATTGATTGGTTCAATCACATCAAAATCACTGACTTGATGTAGATCTGTAAGCATTTCTTCACCTTCCATATTCATTGGATTTATTATACAAATATTGAACCAGTTTTTCTTTTATTCATAATTTTTGCATGAATGTGATAATGATTTTCACAGATATAACCTAGTTTCATAGTAATTATAGGATTTCTAATTGGATTATTATAGTTTACTCTGAACCTGAAACCCCATGTAGAATATTCATCATCAGATGATTCTGATTCTTCTAATTATCTAATGGTATTTATGCATGTCTGTTTTGGCAATTACTTTTTGACTCCAAGTTATATATTTTATTGCCATCTTTTTTTTCACTGGAGTGATCAGCTTTCATAGTCTGCATTAGTGAGCTCTAACATGTATTCCTCTATGTCTAATAAAAATGACAGGACCATTCTAACCAATGATAACATTTTTGTTTGTCTGGTCTCTTGTATGCAAATATATGGTGTGGGACATAATTGCTTACATAGAACTCTTCCGGTTTCATCAGATGATTCAGCTTTTGTGAATGACTGTTTTGCTGTTTGATGTGATTCTTCAACTTGTAGTTGTACTCTCTAGAACTGGTGGTTGATTATTAAGACCTGATGGAATGTTAAGATTCCTCCCAAAGACCAGTTGATATGGATACATCCATAGATATTTTATTATTTTTTTGCCATTATGAACTATTTCTTAATCGAGATTGTGATCATGTTTCATTTTCAATAATGTTTCTGCCAACATTTGATTATATTATTCTAATAAATGATTGCTTCAAGGTGAAGATGCCACAGTAGTGATATGTTAAAACTTTTAGCCATATCTCATATCAAACTCATCACTTAAATCGCTGAACTGCCACTGTGGTGCTCCATGAATACTTTTACAGCTTCAAATGAAAATTTGCACAAATTTCCAAATGAGTTTTTTATTAGTCTGACTAGGTGGCCCATAAAAGACTGATGCTTGAGAAAACTTACTTTAGAAATCAGTTAGTCTTTTGAGTCATAAAATATAGTTCAAGGAAATTTTTTTTAGCTGTTAGTGAAAAATGATATCTTGTAGATGGCCTTCATTTTCATGTATACAAAGTTACCCCTTAATTCGGGCACTTTGCCTGACTTTGCTTATGGTCTCTGAGCTCAGAATTTGTTGAAACCAAACGTGGATTATTTTTAACAGATTGATGCAAAAATTTTTCAAACCTGGTTCTTTATAGTGCCATATACAAAAACAAATAAGGACCAATCTCTTTGCTAGCCTTTACACTATTTAATTTACATAATTGTATATAATGAGTGTTGATACATTTTCTTGGGATTTATTGTGCCTCAAAATCAGTAATAAAATTTATTTACAAATCCATTTTGGTAAAAAAATAGGCTTTATCACTTTTAATATTGAAATGCATACTCCAGATGATGTTGATAATCAGGTGACAATAGTTGCCAAACTAATTCATATTAAGGTCAAACTTTAAGATTCACTGCATCAATATTCTGAACTGATTGACAGTGAGTGAGCACAGACCCTGCTTTACTGTTGTAACTAATATTTCATTTCCACTGTGCCATGTTTCTCAAATTTGGAGACTAATTGTTTTATCATGTTTCTACTTAGAGGATTCTTCACATTAAAATGAGCACAATACTTTCTTTTTTGGAAATTATAAACCTCACATTTGAATTGTAAAATTCTATTTCATTTGTTCTTTTATACTGTCCCTGCTCATTTTTATTTCAATTAATAACATGAAAAATAAAATTGAAAACAACTAAGTGTAGTTAAAATGAATCAGTCTTTTTTAGCCATTGTGTCCAACTTTGACAAAATCTTGTAAATTCATGATATGTAAATACCATAAGTTTGGCTCTAGATGATGTAGATCTACAGCTACAGTTTACTTAGAATCCTGCAATTGGTTTGGGGATTAGTATTCTGGGTGTATTTTATTCATTTATTTTTTCCTCTCTCCCATATGTCACAGTTGACTATAATATTGTCTAGCAAGTTGAAGCTTTCTAAACTGCCATTACAAGTAGATCTCAATAACTCTTTCAATTTATGTCCAAACTGTCTGTAGTTGTCTGTCTTCTCCCCTTCATTGATTCAATCAACAACTAACATTTCTTGTCAACTATATTAATACATTAATGGCCACTTGATGTGTTCTGTAACTTCACTGACTTTGTAAACATGACAACTTTGTTGTTGCTGGACACGGCCTGTTCAGTGTTTGAGATTCTTGAGACAGATAATTTCCATAATGACCCCACCACCTGCCATAAAAGCAAGTAGATGTGTGTGCCAGGCACTTAGAGTGATGGTGTTCCTTGAGGTGGAAGACAAAGATGTTGGAGAAGCCACATATGAAGGCTATTGCAATTCAATTACAGCTTGTTCTTGTTTTTGCCCCTATCATCTACATCTAAGTAATACTGATCTTTTAAAAAAGAAATGTTATTTTAGTTTACAATGGCAGATAACATCAACCGGAAGTTGATACTCCAGTATCATGAACTCCAGCCAATCCATTACTGAATGGATTGAAAAGGCTGATTTACTATGTTGGCTATATGCAGTAAAGAGAATAAAATGCATGATCCCCATGCTGTCTAACACGTAATGTGTTAGTTGTTTACCAACAATTAACCAAGGAAAGAAAAAGGGATTTTGTTTCATAAAAGACGCGCTTGTTTTAGGTATGCCATTAAACTGCATCTGATGGTGAGGCTCCAGTCTTAGAGTGATGTGTAGTACCTTTTCATTATCATTACTCTCAGGTCCACTCTGACCTGGAGTGTAGTACTTGTTAGGTCCCATCTATGGGTCAAATAGAACTGTTCAATCTTTTACTTAGGATTATTCTTATAATTGATATTAGATAGAATTATAAGGGTTAAATAGAGATACTTAAAACCATTTAGAATTATTTGTGTTTGTTAGGAATATTTGAAACAATTTAACTGTGTGCAAACAGATGAACTCTGGCTTGTTTAAAAATATCACCTACAAACTATTCTCTTACAAATCATATATATGATATGTATGTAAAAACAGACTTTGGCATTAAATAACCTACAAGGGTTGATATATCATAAAACACAAACATACCAAGGATGCACTTTTTAAAGCATTTGCCATGGCCTCCTATGCAGTGCCTTGATGAAACCATTGACTTTCTGGTGGACCTGCAGGGGTTTTCCATACCATTTGATGGTACGACTGATTATGGCTTTAATCCATGGGCTAACCAATCATGTCTGGCAGTTCCTATATGCCTTTTCCCAAATGGAACAGATGGATATTTCCCAGCTTTTAGCCCAAGTGAGAGCCATATTGAAAGATGACCAACCCAGGTCCATGTTAATTACAGCAGCTGTGGAGCAACATGCAATCAAAAAGCAAACTGAAAAATCCAGAATTATGTGCTATGAACGCAACAACAGTGATTGTCTTATTTGGTGTTACAGATTGAAATTTAAAACCCTAAACTTTGGGAGCAATACATGCTGCACTTCATATGTCAAAACTTTGCCCACATTTTTTCAGACTGTCAGGGGAAAAGAGTCAGGCTATAACAGCTTTGTACCAGCTTCTTCCCAGGCAAAATGTGAACTCAGTTTTACCAACAATGAGAATCATTGTACATAGAAGACAGTGTGTCATGTTGGTCAATTCTGGTTGTTCTCATGCCATAGTGTGCCAGAAAGAAAATATTAACATAACACTAGTTTACAAAAATAAATTTTTAGTCTGAGGCAAGAATGGGGATAGGTGTTTTTTGTTAATTTGGGTGTGCTGAATTCAAATTTATAAATAGTTTTGCTCTATCACCTCTAGTTTTCTGGCTTTTAAATAGTCTCATTTTAGTATAAACAGAGAATATATGTGCATATTTCAAGAGTTGCAGCAGCTTATAACAGATAAAACAGGATAGATAAAGAACACTGATTGAATCAATATACTTGGATGACACAATTACACAATTCATAGTACCACAGACAGTCAAAAGTGTGTTTTCTTAGAAGATCTGGTGTATTTTGCCTCCGGGATGTCACGCAAGAGCATCCAGCAGAAGTCTCCCATCATGCCAGGGTTCCATTTGCCTTGATAGTTGCTCTCCATCTTCGTAATGTCTTGGTGGAATCTTTCTCCATGCTCATCACTCACTGCTCCAAGGTTTGGCAGGAAGAAGTTGAGGTGGGAATGGAGAAAATGAATCTTGAGTTACATTTGGCACCCCATATCCTCGTAAGACTTTAGCAACTTCTCAATACAGGCTTGGTAATCTGGTACGCTTGTGTTACCAAGGAAGCCACTACAGACTGACTTTGAATGCTTACCATGCTCTCAGTTCCTTTAAGTTAAGAAGCTCCTCAAAATCAGTATCCTTCAGCACTTCTCGGATCTGAGGTCTGACAAAGATGCCCTCTTAGAGCTTAGCTGCACTAAGACCTGGGAACACAGTAGTTGGAAGGCAGCACCATTTTTGTGCAACGCCTTCACGAAATTCTTCATCAAACCAAGCTTCATGTGATTAGGAGGAAGAAGCACCTTATTCATGTCCACCAGAGGATTCTCCTTGAGGCTATGTTCGCCAGGAACAAAAGTGCTTCTAGACCCCCAGTCTTTCTGCTTGTAATGCTGGGATACAGCTCGACTATCCCAGAGATAGAGAAAACAACAGTACTTTGTGAAGCCCGCTTGCATACCCATAAGAAGACCAATGACCTTGAGGTCTCCACACAGAATTCATTGGTACTTGCTGTACTTAATAGCTTCTAAAAGAAGCTCCATATTGTCATAGGACTCCTTTAGATGGACAGTGTGCAATGGGAATGCTGTGATATTTATTCCCGTTGTGCAGAAGAACACCCTTGAGACTTTGCTTGAAAGAGTCTATGAAAAGACGCCAGTCTGAAGGATTATGTGGCAAACCAAGGGATGTAAACAAGCCAGGTATGTTTGTGCAGTTGCACAACTTGTTTTCCATCTCGAAAAAGGAAGCAAGGTCTTTGTTCCGATTCCTGAAACTGGTGATCCTAACATCTTCCTGAACTAAGTTCCACTGTTTAAGCCGAGAAACCAAGAGCTCTGACTGCTGTTTTGACAGATATAAATCACGAGCAAGATCATTCAGGTCTTTTTGCGTGATCCTGTGTGGCTCATTGCCACTTGTTCCTGAATATGTAGACTCAATATCTTCCAAAGATATTGACCCGGCAGAATCTTCCCTTGAAGACATTTCTTCATCTGATGAGGAAAGAAGATCCTTATTTACTGGAGGTGTGGGTACTGGAAGATCATCTGAATGGGGAACAGGTCTCATAGCAGATCGAAGGTTGGGATATTTGATCTTTTTCCTAGAAGATGCATTGAAACCAGTTATATTAGTTAAACAAAAATAACAATCATCTGCGTGGTTTCGCAGCTCTCTCCAAACCATCGGGACTGCAAAGTTGAAAGCCACTTTCTTGCCATTAAACCATGCAGTTAGTCCATTGTTGCAGGGTTTACAACAGATGTGTGGAGCCCAAGACTTGTCCTGATCACCAATTTTACAGTCAAAATAGTGAAAGTAGGCGGTTCTGAGGAGGGAAGTGATGGTTTGATACTGTGCAACTGTTGTGAAGTCCCCACACATGTAACAGAAAGAATTGGCCTTGTTGAGGCATCCTCGACATTTTGACGTGCTTGAAGCCATTGGAGAATCTGAAAATATAACAAAGTAAAACTAAATATGCATTTGAAAATGTAATACTAATATTTAGTAACCCAAAAGATGTGTAACACGATAGTTGAAGGACACTCACCTCCTGCGCCAGCTGTGAGATAATGTCTTCCAATGACTGCCAAAGTGTGGATTGAGACCTGCTTGCCTTAACTGTCAAAATCTGTCTTATATATATATATATATATATATATATATATATATATATATATATATATAAAATGTAATGCTATCACTTACATTTAGTGCATAATTAAAAAATAAGCAATAAGTCTCACAATATTAGAATTAACCCTGAATTCATATACGCCTTTATGTACCGTATCTGCACAAAATGCACACTATGCATATCTAAAAAAACTAGAGGTGATGAGTAAAAACGGATTTCAAATTTGAATTCAGCACCCTCAAATTAGGTAAAAACGGGTATTTTTATGTTTGCTTCAATTTCTTCGTAAACCAGTGTAATTACCATTGACAGCAGATTTGCAGAATCAGGTTTGTCATCTTCCAACTGAGAAATGAAAGGGGATTATCATGGGCATCCCGGTTGGATTCAACCTCCTGATAGGATAAACACAATCAAAGCTCTTGGCAGAATGTCTATTTCAAAGTCATGGAACCCAATTTCTGGCTATAATGGTTGTATCAGATAGGATAATTTTATGCAGGATAAAGTTCATACTTGTAAAGGAAATGTTCACCACAAGAACATACAGCAAAAGCAATGCTGGTCAACTTTGACATATTAATCAAAACAACATGAAAGGCTTCATTCTTGCCCTGTTCACCTCCTGTAGTGAAAATCACCTCTCACCTCAGCACAAATGTCAGCGCATATGTTCCTCATGCAAGATATATTTTTTTTGATTGGAAAAAACACGGCTGACCTGAGTGAGCTTATATTGCAAATGGTCATGTATTTTCACACCAGCAGTCACATAAAACCACAGAGAGTGAAGACATACATGCAAATGAGGGCAGGCAGAAAAGAACATAAAAACAACGAACGTCATCACTCAGTGTCTTTGGTGTTTTTGTATTGGACATGAGTTGTTTAGAGAAGTGGCGGTCAGTGTAAAGAGACAGAGAGGACATTTGTTGAATACAAAAGGAGGTTTTTGATCAGACACCACAGTTAAATTTGTCGTTGTGAGATGCAACAACAGCTCTACTAGGCACAAGCTATTTTGACATATTCTATATCCCCAGCTAGATGGATAAGTTCGAACTGAGGTAGGTCCCCGAATTCGAAGGCTCGCCCACACGACCATCCATTGTCGAGTGGTTTAAGAAGGCCGAACAGGTCTGCAAACTATTTAAAGTAAAAGAACCATCAATGGTCATCCCCCTGAGACCCACCAGCAACTCAGAGAAGATGCAGACCTGGCAGAAATCAAGCATGACTTGTTTACGGCTTTTGGGACAGACCCCTTCATCGCATCAGTTTGTTGGACAACAACTCAAACCCAGTGAGATGGTAGGCGTCTATCTAGCCGATTTAAGGAGGCTAACTGTACCATTTGGTGGAGCAACTGACCACATGCTCGAATGTGCCTTCATGGCCAGGCTTCCTGACGACATTAGTCGGCTGCTGCAAGCGTCTTCAAGGCTGGATAAACTGGGGATCGACGAACTGCTGGCCAGGGCCCAAAACATTCTGAAAGACACAGAAATGGTTGCAGCAGCTGCAAGAACAACCAAGAGGCAAAATGCTGCAGGTGATTCTGCCATGCCAAGGCCACGAGAAAGCCCAAAATGCTACAGATGTAACCATTACTTAACCATTACTCCAGGGATTGCCAAAGCCAGGGTAACACGGGAAGTACCAATGATTGGAAAACACTGGAGCAACTGCGCTGTTATCGCTGTAACAGGCTGGGCCACATAGTGCGGAATTGTTTGGGAAACAGGTCCAGTGAATGCGACATTACCCATAATTAAGGTGCAAGTTGACAGTGTGCAATGTTCAGCGTTCATCAGTTAGTGCAGACCGATGTATGGCATGGAGTAGTCAACAAGTAAACATGCGGACAATTGACAGAACATCTTGGGCCTGTTGTGGAATCGGGACTGTCAATTCTCACCAATGGAGGCAGTCATGCCATATTTAACGTATTAGTAGCACATAAGAGGCCCTTGGTTATGACCTACTGATCGGGATTGACACGATCACCCTGGCCAGAGATGTGAAACTTGGCGGGGAAAAAGAAGCATGTGCGGCCCTTTGTGTCTATGAACCAGATTTCAATGCCTCTTTTGACCATAACATGAGGATATGGACCGTCAGGTGGAAATGGACCCTGAACAACACACCAACCCCACACTGCAACCAAATTACAGAATATAAAGTACCCAATAACATCAGGGGAGAGTATGAGAGGGAACTGCAAGTGTGGAGCAGGAATGGTTGGTTGATCCCATAGCCCCAGGAACAACTAGGTCCCCCTAAGTACTTGATTCCTCTAATGGTCGTCGTACAACATACCAAAGGCAAGGTGCACCCAGTGATAGACTACAGGGAGCTCAACGAGTATGTAGATGCTTTGAGTAAACATGACATTGCTTGATCTACGGAGGGCATCTTTATAAATACGAGTCCACGAGTCTCTTTGGGCATATCAGACAAGCTAGAACAGTTTATCTGCACACAGACTCCGTGTGCATCTACTATTGGCTAACTGACACACTGACAGGAAGAGCCAAGTAAAAACCAAAGCTGCAAGCGAGATGCTAGTTCAAAGGAGGTTGATGATCCTACTGTAACTGAGTCGATGTTATTTTCATTGTGTCTGGGCAGAACATCGACAATGTGGACATCTTGGCATTAGATGTACGACCTATTTCTGCCATAGAATATGCCCCTCTACCACGAAAGCAATAGTCAGATCAATAATACAAACTTGCAAAGACTGCCAATCAATCGACCCAGCTCCAACCCAATGGGAAAAGGGAAGGATAAAAGTGGGGAAACAACTGGTATCGGCTTGATATGGACATAACCCATTACAGTGGCAATGGATTCTTGATGCTGACCGATTGCAGGCTGAGACATTTTACTGTGTGGTGCCAGCTGGCACGTTAGGATGTGTCGGCCATTTTGTGAGAACTGAAGTCTGTCTTCTTTGAACGTAGCATGCTAGCTGAAATACTGACAGGTAATACCCCAGCTTTTTGTAGTCAAACTTTCCTCGCTTTAACAGATGAATGGGGCATATGAATGCGATACCAGAGTGCTTATGTCCCAGAAGTTAATGACATCGCAGAGCGATGTCACTGCACTGTCAAGAGAATAGCCATGAGGTCACATTGCTCCATAGCGGAAGCTGTGTACTGGTATAATGTGACACCCAAAGATAACGTAATGCCATCTAGCACGCCAGCAAATTGCATATACCAGTATGAGCAGTGCGTGAAGGGCATAGACCCCAAGCCATCTCCACCTGAAGTCATGTGAAAGACCTTCGCAGACGTGACAAATCAGCCATTACGGAGGAAGACAAAAGTGACACATCGTCCAGTAGTGAGATGGGAGTCATGGTGACTTGTGAATCGGAAGACCGACATTCATCTGCAAAGTTAATATCTGTGGAAGGTAGAGATGGAGGGAATGCGGGGAATCTGACGGAAGAACACCCTACACTTCTGCATAGAAGCACCCAGCAGAAACAGGTGCCGCCCTCGCGATATTTGTGATCATGAGATCGGGTGGGGGTGGGGGTAAAATCGCCACTCACGTCAGTGCATATGCTCCAGGTGCAAGATATATACTTGTTTTCTTGATTGGAAAAAACCATGGCTGCCCTGAGTGAGCTTATATTGCAAATGGTCACGTGTTTTCACACCAGCAGTCACATAAAACCACAGAGTGAAGCCGCGCATGCAAATGAGGGCAAGCAAAAAAGAACATAAAAACAACGAACGTCGTCACTCTGCATTTTTGGCATTTTTGCATTGGACACAAATTGATAAGAGGAGAAGCAGTGGTCAGTGTAAAGAAACAGAGGATAATTGTTGAATACGAAAGGAGGTTTTTCATCAGACATTTAAGTTTGTTGTTGTAAGACGCGACAACAGCTCTACCAGGCACACCTCCAACATAGCTCCAGGGAACACATACAAGAAGCAGATCCAGTAGCCAAATTTCAGCTTGAATCCAACTGCAGGAAATGAGTCAATCCTCTTATAAATTTTGTTCCCTCTCAAGTCATTTTTTAACCTAGCCCTAACTATTTGGGCTTGAAATAAGGAAGTTAGTTTAGAAACTAACATAACTTAAGCGGAATTATCTCCTGATTTCACTGACCTTTCTACTCTTGATTCTAATGCTTTTTGCATCACAAACTTATCTAGATAGTCTGTTATAGTTGGCAGCAAAGGACCTCATTTTTGATTTAAGGTATCCCATCACTTATTTCCAATTGCTGTTCCGTTATGGTTATTCCTGAAAATCTCATCCAACAGGAATGTGCTAAATTTCCATTGACCAGTTTACTAAATTTCCATTCCTATTTTAATGAAACCAGGATGAGTTTATGATCTGCTATGGAACTTGGACCACCCTCTGAGTTCTATCAACTCACCTAAAACTCAGTCAATGTAGCTAGAAAGCTATCAAAAGCTGCCTTTTGCAGTTCAAATTGATTTATTATTTTTGGATGCTTCTTTTGAAATTTGTCAAGCTTGTCTCTTGATAAATTTAAGTGTTTTTGACCCTTTCTAACACACACATACCTTGGTTTTTGACCCTTTCTAACACACACCTTGGTTTTTGTAGTAACATCCTACACGCATAGCCAGATATCAAACTTCTTGTTCACCATCTTTGGAAAAACTAATAAAAATCACTGAAATAGCTTTTAGCAAAAAGAAAGTCAATGCTGCCCGCAAGTCTTTTCAGTTACATAACACCAATTCTTGCCTATGCACAAACTACATCAATTCATCAACAATCACACTCTGAAGATCTTAAATCCTAACTCCCCCAACTGTAGACTGTCTAAAGTTTATGTATGCTTGTCCTATGCCCTGATTGGCTGGTTCTTTGGCCAATCAGCAGCAGCCTGTTATGAGAAAAGCCAGATAAAGGACAGATGTTCTCTTTTCCATACAATGTTCCACCCATCTCACTTTTGGTCTGAGGCACATACATCTTGTCTTCAATGACAAAAAATGCATGCCACCCTGACTCTTCAACTTACAAGGTAATTTTTCATAATTTTATGCATGTTTTCATTATCATTTTTGCATACTCTATCTGATTGATACATTATAATTGAAAAAAAAAAAAACTGAAACAAATGTAGATGCAATTGGCTTTTCAAGCAAAGGGTAGTTTTTATAAGAATTCTCTTCTCTTAGTTTGATGTCTTGTAGCCTTTTTTTTTTTCTTTTAGCATTTGTACCAGGTTATGATTAACAGAATTAGAACAATCTACCTTTGTGAATTAAATAAGGTTCAGTTCAAAGTTCAGTGAGGGCTCTCAAGTTTAACAAACACCTGATGATGGCCGAAGGACACTTGGCCGTTCGCCCTGTTGGCTGGGGCTGTAGAATACGCTGACTGCACCTCTGCAGAGGGGTAAACCCCCCCCCATGAGGCTACCTGTTGGCCGTGGGTGGCGACCCGTGATCCTGGTGGCTGAGCAGTCCATGACCTGGCAACCTAAGAGGTCATGCGGCTCGCAACACTCCACTTGAGCCCTTACTGGGCTAGACGGGCAGTCGGAGAGGCCCGATCCGCTCAATCGGCTGGTCATGTCAGCCCTCTTTCAGATTTTTTTTAAAAATCTGAATTAGAGGGCGATGGCTGAAGGGTCAGTCATGCTGAGGAAAGACCTATTCTCCTTTCTGTCCCTGGGTAAGTAATTATCTTGGGAATGAAAACCCAGGGACAAAATTAAAACTGTCTACCATCAGCATGAGTATACTGGCTATGTAGCCCTGATGTTACTAGGTGAATGGGTTTCCACCTAGGCGCATCCCCGTATGGGGCTCCATGGTGGGTGGGGAGCATAGCCAATGAAACTCATGAAACATATCCATGGAGCTTGATAATACAACCCTAGCCAAAACAAAAAAAATATTAAAACAACCTTATATCGAATCAGATAACTCTGATGAAGAGATATTGCTACATGAACTTCCGTTTCCAAAATTTATCATATTGGAATTGCTTGAAAATACTCCACTTACCAAACTATCACCATTCCTCATAAAAAAAATAATCTCTTCAAGTATCTGTCTAAAATCAGTTAAAAACTTGAGAAACAGAACAATAATGGTTGAAACTGAAAATAAAAAACATACAAACTTTTTACTAAATATGAAAACATTTCACACCTTCAAAATTAAAACATACCCCACAAAACCCTAAACTCATCTAAAGGAGTTATAAGGAATAAAGAACTCTCTCAGTGTTCAAGAGAAGAGATATTAGCCGAACTAAAAAACCAAGGTGTAATTGACATAAAAAGAATTACAATCAAAAAAGAAAACCAAACAATACAAACAAACACGTATATATTAACTTTCAACTCACCAACAACTCTGAAAGAAATAAAAATCGGCTACATCAATGAAAAAATTGAAACATACATCCCTAATCCACTCCGATGCTATAAATGCCAAAAATTTGGCCATCATGGGAGTGTATGCAACGGACATACTATATGTGGTAAATGTGGAGAGCAAGAACCAAACCATACCACCATCAACTGCAATCTCAACAACAGATGTGTCAACTGCAGTGAAGACCATCCATCCTATACCAGATCATGCCCAGCTTGGGAAAAAGAAATCTTAACCATAAAACACACAAAAAAACACTCCCTATCCAGAAAAAAAAGAAAAAATAAGAACCATCTCTCCACATAAAAACCCTAATAAAAACCAACCAAACCCCAAAAACCCAAGTAAAGAATTCACTTCAAGTTATCCAAATACACAGAATAGAACCACATCCTTCACTGAAACAGAACAAAACCAAATGGAAAACAAGACCATAACCAATGCAAACCAAAAAGAACCATCAAACCAAAAAAGGAGCCAATCAAGCCATCGATCAACCTCCAAAAACAGAACTAAAAGCAAAATAAAATCATCCCCGGGAAAAATGAAAATTACAAAAATATAACCGAAAGTACCCCCCCACCCTTGGATAGGATGGAAACCGAAGACACTATACCTATCAACCACAACCAGTCCACAAACCAAACATGACTCAAAAAACATCTCCTCAACAAGGAACTACAATGGGACCAAAACAAACATACAAAACAAATAAAATCATAGAGCGAAACAGTAAGTACCAAAGTTCAAAACCAGCAGAAATCATAACAAAAATGAACACTAACAGTAAACAAACTAGTTCATCTAAAACACGCAATATTATGCAATGGAACTGTCATGGTATCAAACCAAATTTTTAATGAACTATTTATACTAATATCTCTTATTAATCCTGCCACCATCTGCCTTCAGGAAACATTCCTAAAAGAAAACCACAACCTGAAAACTCTAAATTATGAACAGTACCACTACCTCCATAATACAGGACATCGGGCCAACGGAGGCACATCGATTCTTGTAAGAAATGATATACCTCAAAGCCAATTTCCTATAAAGTCAAAACTCCAAGCAGTTACAACACAAGTCACGCTACATAAAACCATCACTATCATCTCCATATATATACCTCCACATGAACAAATCAATGAAACCAAACTCAAAAATCTAATTAAACAGCTCACTAAACCCTTCATCCTCTTAGGTGACTTCAATAGTCATAACACCTTATGGGGAAGCCAAAAAACAGACACAAAAGGAAGCAAAATTGAACAACTAATAAATGATCAAAATCTATGCCTCCTCAATCAAAAAGACCCCACACATATAAATCCAACAAATGGATCACCAAGTTCCATTGACCTTACCTTGTGTGACCCATCCAGCTTCATGGATTATACATGGAGCACCTATGACGATGTTTGCAGAAGCGATCATTATCCAATTATCATCCAAAATAACATAATCACACTCCTAGATGGAACACAAATAAAGCAAACTGGAAAAAATTCCACCAACTCTGCTCAATACAACTCATAAAAGGAAAAATCCATACAATAGAAAAATTCACAAAAACTCTGATCACTATAGCTGAAGCATGTATCCCCAAAAACACAATCCCTAACAAAAAATACAAACCTTGGTTTAACACAGAATGCAAAAAAGCAATCCAACAAAGAAAGGCAGCTTTAAGAAAATTCAAAAAAGAACCTACCACCAAAAATTGCATTGAATATAAACAAAAGAGAGCAAAAGCTTGCAAAACAATAAACGAAGCAAAAAAGAAATGCTGGCAGGAGTATATAAGTAAAATTAATACCTCCACTAGACCAAAAACAATATGGAAAATGATTAGAAAAATCTCCGGGAAACATAATCCTCTCCCTATTAAACACCTTATCACAAAAAAAGCAAAATAACAGGGGAAAAAGGCGATAGCGAACAAATTAGCTGAAATATTCTCAGACAATTCCTCATCTAAACACTACAGCAAACAATTTCAAAGTATTAAAAAAAAAACAAAGAAAAATACAAAAAAATCAAGAAGTCTACAATGAGAACTTCTCAATGACAGAATTAAAAACTGCCATTGAAAAATCTCACAATTCAGCAGTAGGACCTGATGAAGTTCACTACAGCTTCCTAAAACAAATTCCCCAAAAATCCTTAGAACTCCTACTTGAAATATACAACAACATTTGGACAGGAAAACAATTCCCTAAATCCTGGAAACAAGCCACGATAATCCCCATACCAAAACCAGAAAAAAAAATCCTTCATACTCTGAAAACTATCGTCCAATAGCACTCACCAGCTGCCTATGCAAAACCCTAGAAAGAATGGTTAATCACCGTCTAGTCTGGTATTTAGAAACCAATAACCTAATATCAAATAAACAATGTAGCTACAAAAAACACTGAGGCTGCATAGACCACTTAACAAACCTCGAAAATTATATAAGAGAAGGCTTTATAAAAAAAAGAACATATCATAACCATCTTCTTCGACTTAGAAAAAGCTTATGACACCACATGAAAATTTGGTATCATAAAAGACCTCTACAATCTTAAACTAAGAGGCAGATTACCAAAATTTATCAAGAATTTTTTAACAGATAGAACCTTCTAAGTACGCATCGGATCCACTCTATCCAATTTAAAAAACCAAGGTGTACCACAAGGCAGCATTCTATCAACCACTCTTTTCAACATCAAAATAAACAATATAATGAAAGAACTCTCACCTGACATACATGGATCTGTATATGTTGACGACTGCTCAATCAGCTATAAATCAAAATATATCCCTACTCTTGAAAGAAAACTACAGCACAACATCAATTAAAATCAGCAAATGGGCTACAGAAAATGGCTTTAAATTCTCCAAAACTAAAACAAAATGCATCCACTTCTGTAACCAACGAAAACTTCACAACAATCCAACACTTACCATTGAAAAAGAAAATATCCCATTTGTAGACCAGCATAAACATCTCGGACTTATATTTGACAAAAAACTGAACTTCATTCCACACATCAACTATATAAAAACAAAATGCAATAAAGCATTACAACTCCTTCGTGTTATAGCCCATACAAATTGGGGAGCTGACAAAAACACCTTATTAAAATTTTATCGATCCTTGATTCAATCCGAGATGGATTATGGTTGCTTTGTTTATCAATCTGCAAGAAAATCTTACTTAAAATCATTAAACCCTGTTTATCACAATGGACGAAGACTAGCACTAGGTGCTTTCAAAACAACTCCAGTAGAAAGCCTATATGCCGAAGCAAATGAACCCCCGCCAAAGCTCAGATGCAACAACTTGGCACTAAAATACTACACAAAATTAAAGGCCGACCTCAACAATCCCGCACATAACAGCACCTTTTATCCTGAATATAAAGATCTTTTCCAAAAAAATGAAAATTCAATTAAATCTTTCGGACTCAGAATGGAACCTATCTATAAGGAAGCAGCCTTACCAGTAATGAAAATTCACAAAACAACTTTATTCAAAACACCCCCCTGGAAAAGCATAACCCCGAAAACAGACTTGAGTCTCTGCAAACACAACGAAAAAGCCACCCACCCAATAACATTCCAAGAAAAATTCCAAAAAGTCTAAGAAAAATATCCCAACTACATCCATATCTTCACTGCTGGATCTAAACAAAACAATGCGAATGGGTTCTTTCTTACATTCCTTTTGTGTTTATTTTTTTATTGTTTTTGGTTTTCCCATTATTAGGACCTTTCTTTTTCTCTCTCTTTCTCTCCTCCCTAAATCTTTTTTGGGGACAAGTAGCAACCACTTTGATATAAGATATCAACATACTTCAAATGTTTACATATTGAAGCTTATGTGGTCACTGCAAAAAATCATCAGAAGAATCAACACAAACTTGAAGATTTGTGGAATCCATAGAGAATGCCGTCTCATACTGGTTTAGATGGTAAAAGATTCAAGCACATCTCTTCCCAGGTGCACTGAAGAAATTCAAGCTAAGGGAAGCCACAAGAAATATTAACAATGTATAGTAACTTCTTGAAATGAATATCACATAATAAATTTTCATTATAGACATTTTTATGTTTTAAAACACTGTTACATTATTATCAAAAAACAAGTGAAAATCTTGGGCTTTTGATTAATTGAAACAAACATTGAAAAAGTTTGGGGGGGGTCATAAAGATAAGACCATTTAAATAAAAATAGAAAATGCAGAACAAATGAGTCACAATGACAATTTAATATTCAGTATATCCTCCATTTTGGCCAGGAGTGTATAAAGACCAACATGATTATTTCTATTTATCTCTGTCTTGTTTTTTTAACTGACTGTCTTACATTTACAAAAGACAATTTGTGCAAATATTTTGGTTGATTTCAATATAACTTAATAGTTTAATTACAAATATGATTAGCTATAACTATAATTATTTAGTGTGTTAAGGACTATTAGAAAATTCAAAATTACTTTAATTTTCAATCTATTTCTATTATAAAATCATATGAAAGGCTTTTCAATAATAAAATCAGCAATACATTTAGAGAGAATGGAAACTGCATTAAATGTAAAAAAATTATTAAATTTTTTTAGAAATAGATACTTCATGTAAACATAAATTCCATATTTTATAGTAAATTCCTCTAATATCTAATTTATTTTATTTATTCATTTTTATTTTTTAAATTTTTTTTCCCTAAATGATCAAATACCTGTTTCTTGATGAAAATGAGAGCCACTGAAGACAACTTTTCTTGAGTTATTGTGCATCTTAAGAAATTAAGAATGATTTTAATTATGTCCAACATTGAGAAGTTTCCTTCATTTGCAACCTACCCATAAGACCCAGCTTGAGAACCACTGTTATGTCTTTTTCTCCAAATCCATTTCATTCATTTTTATTTATCTATCATAAGTACATGTAGACATTAAATGGAAGATTTTTTTATTTAGCTACTTAAATGATGAAGGCTCTTCCTTGGAAAATTCTGGCTATTCTGCATTAAGATTGTAGTTTATTTTAATTTGGATGTAAAACAACCTTTTCTATCTTTTGAAAAGAAAACAAAATTTAATTAATCAACCTAAATTATAGTTTTCTGTGGGATGCTATTGTTTTGTATATAGAAATTTTAGTTTCAGAAATATGTCTGAATTTATTTAAGATCTTAAATTGGACAAGTTTGGGGTTCCTTTGGTTTTAAGGGTCTCCTAATTACCATTATGTTATTTATATTTTGTTAAAGTACAGAATTGGCTTGAGAAATTGTTCAAATTAACACAGTTGTTATTTTCAAGTAAATTTCAATCCTAAATCTGTTGCCTAGGACTCACTAGTCAGTCTCCTGTATCAGATTTCTTCATTTAGCAGGTCAAGTGAAAACTTCCTATTAACTTTAATGGATTTGTGACTAACATGCTGAACTGCAACATTGTAGTGCAGTCAAACTATTATGTTCACTTTCAGACTAATAACCTTAGAAAAGGTATGAACACCCTTATCCCCTCAACTCTTGATTAAATACTACCCCTGCTTTTCTTCTACAAGGATGGCTTTGATATTAAATAACCAATGAAGGTTGATATGCCATTAAACAAGTAAAGCAAACTATACATTCCAAAACTATTGATTAGCCGGGTGGGTTGATAAAAAAAAATCCATCCCCTTGTCAAGAAAGCTATCAAGTTATTCTCCTGTCTGTAGTTGCATCTTGTGTAAAACATACATGTGAGAAATAAATAAAAGCAACATTCAGTCTCTGTTAAATTTCTATTTGTCTTCATCATATTTCCAATCTGCCAGAACCTATCAACTTAATTGTGGCACATGGCTGAGAGTAACTAACAAATTCTTTGATCCTAAATCTGGAAACTCCTTCAGACCAATAATTATAACATGAATGAACCGATCACTGACTCAGAGCATTCCTAACCAAATTTAGAGATCAAAATCTCTGTACTGTTGCCTAGAGCTCATTGTCCATTAGTATGTACAGTTAAACAGAGCGCCACCCTATGCTTTAAAAAAATTTGTTGGATTAATTTAGACTTCTACAGATTTAGATAAGTTTTATTTGTTTTCTGTAAATGAATCCTTTCTGATTAATTTTACTCCCCAAAAGTTCCAGGACACTATCTGGATGCCAATTTTTATTTGTCTTTTGTAAAAATTTGAGATCTTGATAAATTTGAACCCAAAATATTCCTAGGGAGCAAGGGCAGGGTTGATCTCTCTTACCCTCCTACTTTAAAAAGCAAGACTATTACATATGATGACTTTAAAAAAAATGCTTTCATGCATACAGACATGAAAGTGAATCTCATGAATGATGTATATCACTGTAGAGAAAAAATATTTCAGTTTTCCTAAA
The DNA here is from genome assembly GCA_963585895.1 of Sepioteuthis lessoniana. NCBI lineage: Eukaryota > Metazoa > Mollusca > Cephalopoda > Myopsida > Loliginidae > Sepioteuthis > Sepioteuthis lessoniana. The sequence goes on along the minus strand of CAUZXS010000284.1, from coordinate 101,310 downwards.
TCTTGTATACTCTCTTAATGAATAAAAAATGCAATTATCAATAATATAGAAACTATCCAAAAAAATTCTCATTTTAGTATTTTATGAAAATTGTTTTTTAATTCTTTCAATATATAAAAAAATTAGTTTTATGAATAAAAGAATATAAACAATCATTTTAAATGAACTAACCTTTATTTACAAAAAAGCAATGAAAATGCCAGGTGCAAGGATTATTCTATATATTTTATATGTGCATGAAGAATTTTTTTAAATCTCCAATTTTTAAATTGTACAATAAAAATGTTGTAATTAATCTTTTAGGTGTTTCGTCCGCGCACTCCATCAGAGGCTATCCAGTTGGTGAGTAAATTGTTGGAGTATACTCCATCATCACGAATATCTCCACTTGATGCTTGTGCTCATCCATTCTTTGATGAGTTGAGAGATATAAGTACTCGTTTACCCAATGGTCGGGATTTACCTCCTCTTTTTAATTTCACAGCCCAAGGTAAGTAGTACTATTTAGCCTTCTAAATTAAGCTTTGAATAAAATTTCTCATTAAATAAATCTCAAATACATTTACTATTTTGTTTGGAATTTAAGAATTCAAGTAATTTAATCCTATTAGTTATTATAAAGTAGTAGTTACATTTTTGTATGTCTCTGCATTCAGTTTGAAATTGCTGATTTATTTGAACCTTAGATTAGCAACAAGTTTCTATAAAGTTTGATTTGACTTAAATAACATGGTTTTTGCAACACAAGAACTGACATTGTACAAAATATGTACACCCTTTCTATTCACCAAACTTAGCGCTCTTTGAGTTTTGAAGGTACTATCTCAAGTGGGTCTAGATTATCTTTGTATTTTGCCACTTTGAAAATAAAATAGGAAACATTAAATCATTTCTGTCATCAAATATAATAGTATGCTAAAATGACAAATTACAATGCTATTTGTCGACTTTACCAAGGCCTTTGTCCCATTCACAGAGGAAAGATGGAACAAATTCTACTAGCATATGGCCTACCAAAAGAGACTGTCGCAGCCATAATGATTCTCTATAGAAACACCAAAGTGAAAGTACATTCTCCGGATGGAGACACAGACTACTTTGACATTGTAGCTGGAGTTCTACAAGGAGATACATTAGTCCCATACCTCTTTATCATCTGTCTAGACTACGTGCTTAGAACATCGATCGATAAAATCAAAGAAAACTGTTTCAAGCTGACAAAAGAAGCAGAAGGTACCCCGCAAAAACAAAAAAAAGCTCATAAATGATGTTCTCCTATGGACCCCCGCACATGGCCGAGCTAAAGCAGGGCGACCCATCTTGAACCTACATACAGCAGCTCTGTGAGGATACAGGATATAGCCCTGAGGACATACCAGAAGCAATGAACGATAGGGAGGAGTGGCGAGAGAGGGTCAGGAATATCTGTGCTGGTGGCATGACAAGATGATGATACTAAAATGATGTTTCAGCTTATCTACTACATTCAGTCATCTGGTATATCTTAAATTATGCAAAATTCATTTTTATCACATTTAATATGCAAAAATTGATTTCACATTATATTCACCATGATTCATTTAGACCTCAATATATCTGATTTTTTTCTTTATTTAGTTGAAATAATATTTATGGAACACAATTTTTTTCCTCATCTTTAATCAATGTTAACTGCTGATATTTCTCTGAAGATCATTCTAATTACTCTCATTAATTTGATATTTTTGGTCCATTTTTCTTTTACTTTTCTAAATTGCAAATTTTGGAAACCCAAATTTCAGTTTTTGATAGTATTGTTTCTAAATGAACAATTTATATTTCTTACAGCTTCACCTCCATTATAACTTGAACTAATAAACACAAAAACAAGAATTTTATGACTTTCCATATAGGCTCGGAAGTATTTGCATCAATCCCTGTTAAACTACCCTGATATTTTTTGTAGCCCTAAGTCCTGTGGTACCAAAAATAAAATTTTACCAGCAATAAACTCATTCCCCCTACACACACACACACACACACAATTTGGATTAGCTGGGGTGGAAACCTTAAAACCAATAACTTTTCTTTTGATTGTCCAATTTGATTAGATTTGGTATCATTTTGTTGGGTTATGATCATTCCATCCCAAAATCCCATTATATTTTTAAAACCATGTAAATAATGATTTCCCTAAAGGTGGAAAAATCAAATCAAAGTGAAAATATCTTAATTTCAAAGGCAACAATTGCATAGAAAAATATTTCCATCTACAAATTATAATTGTTTGGTATTTTCCTGTTAAATGATAAAATATTGTTACTAGCAAATATTTTTATTTACACTTCACCAAATGCACCAGTTTTTTAACACCACCTGAATGGTGTAAAAAAAAATCTTTATTTGGGGATTGGAAAGAATCTCAAACCAATAACTTATTAACCAGTTTTTATAAAGTTAGTATCATTTTGTAGGAATAGTTGTATTATAAATTTTTAGATAATTGATGATGCCATCTGATAATGTAAGTTTATTCAGAGAAATCATCTAAGTAAAGATGGCATTAAATAACATACAAAGGTTGATATGCCATAAAACCCAAACAACCAGTCTAAGTAGATTATAATGTAAGAGGATACACACCAATTATTTGATGATATATGTAGTTATAATAAATAAAGCATCATGATAAATAATAAGTTCATAACTTTATTGAAAAATTAACAGTTTTGCTCATGAATAGCAAATTAACACCGGCAATGTACAAGTCTTTTTAAATCACAAAATAAGTATAGGATTGACTATGTTTATTACAATTTCATTAGATTCATTTTCTGTCACTGTTTATTAAAAGAAGATAACAAAAATAATCATTTCAAGGGTAGTTGTTTTTTTTTCCTTTTTGCTACTTATGATATAAACAAACTTCATTAAAAAAAAAAAATTTTTTTAAATAACACAAACATCTTAAACATATTGTAAAGTATTGTTTTTGGTTGTAAAAGTAAAGAAAAGAGACTGTATTTTGTGGGAAAAAATACTTGTTAAAGGGGAGGGAGGTACAAACCAAAAAATGGTGTTCATGAAACTTCACTAAATAGTTATATTGTTATTAAATATATCTAACAAAATCTTGTTAAATTTTGAGATTTGGTCGGGGTCAGAGGTTTTAAAATCTGTAATATCCGAATGAATAAATGTTGAACATTTTTATGAAATAAAAAATATGGATTTTAATGAAAAATAATTATTGATTTTAATGAATTTTTAATGCAAAAAGTAAACTTCACTGTAAGTGTCTCACTAATGAAAAGAAACTGTAACCGTTTATGGAATTAAAATAAAACAATATTTAGACCTGTAGTTAGTGTTAGTTTTAATTTTCTAAAGGTTTTATAGATTAATTTTAAGCAAACAATTTCTTAGGACTTCCCTTTTTTATAAAAAAAAAATTAAACTGCTATGCAATGTTTTATACATTCAAATAATTTTTTTAATAATAATACAAAATGATTTAAATTAATCTTTCTTGTAAATTATTTTCATTTATTTATTTCACAGATTAATTAAATGAATTAAAATAATTAAGAAATAAAGATAATAATTTTAAAAAGATAATTTGATTAATTAATTCATAAAAAATAGAGAATTTGCTTTGTTTTTTATGCATAAAAATGAATTAAAGTGTAAATGTTATAATTTTATAAGATAATTAAACATTATAATATATATATATATATATATATATTGTAAGCCTATTTTTATTCAAAAGTTAAAAAGGCTTATGTCGTATTTTATACTATTTAACTTATTTTTTATGGATAGCTTTGCTTATACAAGCTTTACCCTGATAATTATTGTATCAAAATCTGCCTTTTGTGTTATTGATTCAAAATATATTTGTTTTTGATTTTTTTTTTGGGGGGGGGGTTATAACCGGACACTCATACACAGACAGACTCAACAATGTTTTCATATATGTATGTTTATCAGGGAGTCCCCATGATATAAATAACTGGAATGTTGGACTGACCTCGAAGTTAATGAGTTCAAACTCCAGTAATGATATTATGTTCACTTTGAAACTGATATCCTTGGGAACAGTATGGACCCCCTTAATTCCCCACCACCACGGCTATGGGTGAAATAGTATCACTGCTGTTCTGTTAAGTTGGCTTTAGCATTAAAAAAAGAATGAAGATATGCTATTAAACAAAGAAATTGAAGCCAATATTTACTTAATGATATTCTCTTATCATTTGCTTAGAAATCTTCATCAGAACTGTCATTGTCTGCTGATATTTTATTTAAATCTCCATGATCATCATCATTATTACTGTTGGATTTACACAAAGTTTTCAATAACATGACAAACTGAACTAGCATGATATCTCCACTAGTCCAATGTAGTATTATTTCATTATTTTTACTATGAGTTTATCTATGGCCACTGACTTAATATGCACTCATTTCCAAATGCCAACCTGGTAGTTAACACAGTTTAAATGTTCCTGCAGTGTATCAGTGCAAAGTTATAATGCTACATCCAAGTCAAAATTTTCTGATATATTAAGAGTCCCATTTTCACTATCAGGATCCAGGTCTACAAGAAAATACTGAGGAAGTTTAACTTGGAGGAAGGGTGATGCAATTCTTTTCTAACCTATAGCCTAATATATTTATTTTTAAAGTAAGTGAAAATTAATGAAATTAAATTTTTACTGAATGGCCAACAAATATTTTAAATATAAATTAAAATCTTATTCATAAAATAAAATGAACTTTAATTCACATTTCATGCTGTACAACCTAGTAAATCAAGTAACACATACGTACTTTTGAGAAAATTCAAAAATATTTTTAAAAAAAATTTGCATTTTAAATATTTCTTAAAAAGAAAAGGTCTAATTTTACCCTGTATCTGAATTTGCACCTGTTAATAACCCTGCTTTTTTTTATATTAAAATCATTACAATTTATTTTTCACTTTTCCTATATTTTATTGAAAGCCTTCAAATTTGTAGCAACTGATAATGATTTACAAAATCGATTTTTATTGAATGATATCATTTATTTTCTGCTGTATTTTACCCAAATTTTTACTATGACCTTTTTTTTAGTTTTCCCAGGAACTTATTCTTTTTTTTTTCTTTTTTTTTCCTGTAATGAAAGATCAGATTAAATGGTTAATCTGAATGTACAATATTTGGTAAATATAGAAGAATTAAAACCTTTCTGCCAAACTATTGCAAATTTTGGCTAGTCACCAAAGAAACATCTAATATTAACCCAATGGAATATCATTACACCTTTTCTATTAACTAATTCCAAACAATTTTTGTCTCTCTATTACTGCTTTCACTTGACCTCATTGTTACTTTTTAAATCAGTTATTTGGATCTCTGGAAGGAGCTCATAATAGATTATTCCTTTCCTACCTACCATCACCTTTGGATGAAGACCAACCTTTCTTGTGTACTTTCACTTTTTATGTCTTGTATTGGCATTTTTATTGATCACGTAGTAAGCTTGTTTTTTTGTTTTTTCTCAACAGAGTTGACAATTCAGCCTAACCTGAATAATATGTTAATTCCTCCTCATGCTCGACAAGGTAATCCAGAGGATACATCATCCTCTACTACTGGGCCTGTGAACTCAGAAAGTGCTTCAGCACCCAATTCAGGTGGGGATACAGCAGCCTCTCAAGGAGCTACAGGGGCAGCTGGAGGAAGTGCTTGACAATATAAATTTTTTAAAGGATCATTTCCAGCATTCAGAACTTTGAAAACACCATTGTTATTTCCACGAACTCGTCCCCTGCTGTCTGTAAACAAAAAACTGCAAAACTAACAACAAAATCTCCAACCATAATCTATCTTGTGCTCTGCTGTGTGCCCCAAATGTTTACAGACTGCTAGGCCAGACACAGATGGCAACAGACAGAAAAACAGGCATTCACACTACTCCTAATATAACATTTCCTTTTCTATTACAGCTATATCTAAATGATGAACACGGCAGTGGAAATTTTACCATTTCAGTTGAGCTTAAAAATCTAAGTGCTAGGCCATGTGATTGTATTTTAATTGGTCCTATGACCTTCAGTAGCAAGGAGAAAAAAATGTAAAATGGAATCTGGGCTACAAGATCTCTCTTCATATATTTTTCCTTTTAATTTTCCTTTCTTCCTGTCTAGCTTTTATGTTTTTCCCCCCTTTCCCCTCTTTGTGGCCCTATTTTGATGAATCATACACTGTTTGTAGTCACTTTGGTCAGCCACTGCCGTTGTTTAATATCATTGCTCTGCACTGGTTATCAACACCAGCATTGTATGTCTTACTAGCCTGTATGTTAAATTCAACCGGCCCCACCATGGACAATAATTTACATAATACTTGTAAAAACAACAAACATGGAAAATATATTGTGTATCGTTTTCTTTTCTTTCTTTCCTCCCTTCCCATTGATTTTCTTTCATTCTCAACCTCTCAACCCTCTTTCTTTTTTTTTCTTTTTTTTTTTTTTTTTTTTTTTGCCATCATTGTAAATTTCTTATGTGCTTCTAAGTAGCTGGTGTTATATATATATATATATATATATATATATATATAAACACCCCTCCCCAGTCTATTTTGTTCTAATGTTATTTATTTTGGATGCATGAACATTTTAAAAGAAAAATTGTGTAAAAGGCAAAACATGTAAGGTTGATCTCTTCACCAGAATTGCTTTATTGGAGGAAGGAAGAAAAAAGAATATATATATATAGAAATTTATTTTAAACTTTGAGTCTTAAAAGAAAACAAGAGAGGGAAAAAATTAACTTGAAAACTTTTGTAAAGAAACTTATTTATAAGAATGAACATTTAAGTCTTCAGTTTGTTCTTTGTTTTTTTACAGATGTTGGGTTTTTGTTTCTTTTCTTTTTTTTTCTTCTTTTTTTTTCCTTTTTTTTTTTTTTTTTTTTTTTTTTCAGAGAATCTTTTTCTTTGTATAGCCTTTGCTCAATTCTGTTATCTTTTTCTCTTCTACTGTTTTGATTTTCTCTCTGTTTTAAAAGAAAACAAAAAAAAATACTAAAATTGCCATGGACTGGTTTTATTTCTTATGATACCTGTTTTATCCTTCTTGAGCTGACATTCAGTTGCAAGGGGGAAAGTGTTAGTGTGAGTGATGTTGGCAGATGTTTTTAGTACTGTGTGTTTTGAGATTAGACTAAATTTTCTTTTAGACTATTTTTCTAGATTTAATTCAGCTTAACAGACCTTTTTTTTCAGTCTAGGAAACTTTTTTTTAAATGCTAGTACATACTTGGGAAGAAAAATCACTCCACACATTTTTAAAAAAATGTAATTCTGCAGGGAAACAAGTTTTTCTCTTTCAGCTATTCCTTACATATGGCTTCTTTTCTTTCTTTCTCCTCTCTCTTTCTCTCTTGTTTACTGGTGGTTCAATTTTTTATTCAACAGTTTTTGGTTTGAAAAAAATTATCAAGCATACCAGCAGACTCTTTACATTATACAGCACAAAATATGGATTAAGATTCAAACTTGTCTTTCCCCTTTGCTTGGGAGGATAAAACAGGCATCCTATAGCTTGATGGTAATGGCAATCTCTTTTTTTCTCTTTTTTTTTCAAATAAATATTAAAAGTGTTCATTTTTATTCATAATATAGTATTACCATTGTACAAGACAGAAGAACACAGACTTCTAATAAGCTGTCTTGCTTGTGGATGTTATTGGTCATGACATATGTCAATCTTTTCCTGTGACAGCTTCCTTTAATAATCATTTTTCTGTGCACCACTGCACTGTAGGATAGGTAGACTCAAATCCAGTGGTTGTTGAATGGGAATCTTTTTCTAATTTTTAAACACAGGAAGTACTTCTCAAAATTTTTAGTATCTACTTTTCATTCCAAAAAGAGAAAACAATTCACACTTGTAAATATACTGTGGTTTAAAAAATCATCTTATACCTACTAGATTTCTCTCATACTCATCTCTCTCTTCTGAGATCAACTGCTCCAAATCCTTATAATGCTTACTTTGATAGCTTTTACTACAGCTCAATGAATTTCAATTCATATCATCATTGCAAAACTCCTATCTGCTCAAACAGAGACTGTAAAAACTGCAACAGCCTCCACAAAATGACCTCTAAATTCTGTAGCAACTTTAGCTATTTACCTAAAACTATAGATTGTGTTAATATCCCCCCAAAATTTAGAAAAATTTGAAATTATTGACTTTCAAATTAAAATTTTGTCCTTAATTTTTTTTAAATTTTACTCTCACTTATGAAGCCATTTAGTAATTTTGTGCCATGCATTTTTGTGAGTTTTAAAAATTTTAGTTCAAATCACCAAAATCTAATGCCTTACTGCTGTGTGCCTGTTAATAACTAGTGCATGCTTATTACCACTTTTATTTTATTTTTTGTACCACCATCCTCCTTGGTACATGAGATAGATAGCACCATACAATATGGTGAATTTTTTTTCTAAAAGAAAAAAATGAATTTAAAACTACCTTTTCTTTTTGTTTCCATATTGTTTTTAAATCCTCCAAGTATTATTACTAAAACAATTTAATATAATTAGAGAAAAGAAACTAAGGGAAAATTATTTTAAGAATTACAACAACTAAACTCTTTTCCTATTCTATGATCTGATAGAAAATCAAATTTTTGGATGTGTGGTTCTAGGATCCTCCCAAATTCAAATGAAAATGGTGGTACTTCATTCATTGTTGTTAAGGTTTACTACCAGAAAAGTAATTCTAATGGGACCAATCCTATAACCTATTTTGATACTGGAAAATTGGTTGGCCATCTTAACAACACTTAACTTGAATGACTGTGTTGTGCCAAACTTGCCAATCACTATATACCATCTTTCTGCTGGTGTGCTCACTTCCCTATTTGAAATTCTGGCTTCCATTTGAAATGATTTGCCTTTGTGATATTTTAATTTTGAAAACCCTTATATACTTTTCTCCCTACTGAGTCAATTTAAATAGTTTGAATTTATTTTTACAGAATTTTTTTAGTTTCTATGTTTGTATATAATTATCTGGTACATAAAACTTTTAGTATTCTTATAATCTTGGTTTTACATGTCATTTGGCTTGACACAGTTATGCAATAACAGATCTTGAATATATTATTCATCATTCTAGTAATTAATCTATTTTGAATGGGTTATTCCTCAGAACCCAGTGGATGGCAGGTAACCAATGGATGAGTTAGGAATACAAACATTTGTCAGACAATCTGTTTGAATTGTTATATAACACAGACACACATACACACCATCTATTTTAGACAATTTTGATAAGCACAAAAGAAAAACATCTACCAATTGCTGTATTTTACTTGGGCTATTCTAAAAATAGATTTATGTTCACTATTAAGACAGACTTGGAATTTTCATATTTTTGTTTTTGCAAACTAGTATACCAAACTTAATAACTGCCAAATTTTTTTGAAACAAATAATTTTTCTCTTTTGTGTTTTTTAAAAAAAATTTACTTGTGAATTCAAGTTTTCTAAATGTATTGTATTATTGAGTAGCAAATAACTTTGCTTCAGAATTATTTTAGTTACCAAATCTTAATAGTTCTCAGTATTTGGTTGGTCCTTCTCTCTCAGCTGGCTGTTGCATGCATTTATAATATTCAAAGTAAACATTGCTCTTCAAAATATATTTTAAAATGAGATTGTATTTAATTTGGATAATGTAAATGCCAGAAACTCAGTATAGCTACTAGACCAATCCTATAACCTATTTTGATACAATAACAAGAAAGAATAAGGGTTGGCAATTTTTCCATTCAGTATAAAAAGCAAACTTTATAGATGTACTTTAAGTTTTTACTATTTAATTCTGCTAAGCCCCTTTCACCCATCCTTTACCACTATTCTAAAAGCCTACTTAATTTTTACATATTTTTCTTTTCCTCTGAATTAGGAAAATATTGCAATGAATATATAAAAAAAAAAGTATCTACTGTACAAAATTAAGAATAAATTTGGTGTCTGACATTAAAAAAAGTGTAAGTAAAAGTTAGTTCTGGTTTTACTTATGATTTATATCCAGACTAAATAACACTAGTTTTGAGCACACTTGAAATTGTTTGTCTATAGAAACTGAAAAACAGAAGATAATTACATCTCAAAATTTGTAAAATTTCATACCTGAGTTGCTTCTTTTTTTCTTTTTAAAGTGCTATTTTTATTCCTTTTAACATGAACTATAAAATGTCATTTCATTTTCAGTCAAATTTGCTTTAATGTAATTTCTTTCTCTCTCCACATGCACACACAATTTGAAGATTTCTTAAAAATAGATTGTGAAAAGAGGCCACTCTATTATTAGACTTAGTAGTCTTAATCATTATAGCTTTAAACCTTTAAAATTTAATTTACTTAAAAATTTCATGATGATCCTTGTAAGAAATTTAATGATTTTCCCTGTACATGTCTAATAATGAGATCTTAAAGGATTTTAAATGTTCCTTTGTTAGGATAGGTTAGCAAAAGTTACCAAACTACTACACTAAGATTATTGAAACATTGTTTAAACTCTTCCTCTCTCTCTCTCTCTCTCTTTTTTTTTTTAAGAATGAAATCATTTTTTAAACATCACTTTAGCCTACATTGTTCTTTATTATCTATATTGCTAAATGCTGGAGAAGAAATTTTTGCTGCTTCCACAATTAGAATATCAAAAGCAATTTTATAGTTTATCTTTTGTTTCGTTTTTGTATACAAATTTGTTTAATAATTCAATAAGTTTCTCACAAACAACACTGGCCAGATTTTTTTCCTCATTGCATACCATGGTTTATGTTTTCTTTTATGCATCAATTTAATAGGAGAGTGGCTAGAATAAAGAATAAGGAGTTTATTTCTAATGTATAAGAAATTTCTAAACTGTACAATTTGATGGTTTGGTTTATTTATTGCATGGCATATCAACTTTTGGTTATTTAATGACAAAGCCATACTTATAGAAGAATAGCATTGATACTATTTAACCCATTGCTAGGGAAATAAAGGGTTTCATATCTTTCCCAAGGGTATTAGTTCAAAAGCAAATGTAATTGCATGACTGGAGTTTAAACTCACTCACTCAAAGGCTGCAGTCCAACACTTTAGCCATTACACCACGAGGACTCCCCAGTACAATTTGAAGTTTGCTTGACCTGTTCCAGGTTCCTATGAGATATTAAAATGTTTATGTTGCAACATTTACACATTTCTGATCAAAAACTGCTTATGGTGGAATTATTCCAAAAATAAGAATTTTTTATGCGGAAGTGTTTGTTTTTATTGCCCATCTTCATGAGAGTGAAACTATTTTATGGAATTTTTTTTTAATTTGTTATCATGTGCAACAAAATTTTTATCAGTCTATCAATACTTCAAGGTAAAGAAGTTGTCTACCTTTGATTTGTATAGCAATCCTAATTATGTATGTTATGCAGATCCTGCTAAAATTATCTGTGTAATCTACAGGTTTCTTATAAATTTTGAAGAGTTTTACAAAACTTAAATTTACCTGAAGGATTTTAAAAACAGAATTATGGATAAATTTTTTTTATATTACTCTAATGAACCTAAATTTTTTTGTATAGTGGTTGTATATACTGTGAAATTTTAATCTGGCTGGTGATGTTTGTATGACTGAAATCAAAGGTCTTTTTTATTTTTTTGCATTGAAGTACTTTGTTTTAAACAGGAAATGTTTTATATCATTACTAGTGTAATTTATCACTAATATATGGAAATGCAGAATTATTATGTTCCTTTTTTTTTTTTTTTTTAATTTGTATGCTATAAACTTGAACACTTTGACATAAGTATTTTGGAGCTATCCTTAATTTGTCCCCCAGTGAAAATTGAAATAATGACTTTTATCCATTCTTGACACTATTTCCCATGCATGTATACTTTTATCATTTCCTTCATACATTTTGTGTTCATTCAAAAATTCAGTTAGTTAGCAGTTGTAATATAGGGACTATTTTGTGGAAATTATGCTGTAATGTAATAGAACACTTATTATGATCAAAATTAGATAGGATGATTTTAACTTTTTTCTGTTCTTTTCCTAAAAAAAAATTGCCTCTAGTTCTTTTTTTCCATTTATTCTACAATTTCTTTAAATCTTTATTTCTTGTGTATTTTGATCCATGTATTTAAAAAGTCCTCTTTTTATGATTAATCCTTAAATCAGATGTAGCCCACAAAAACACTTTAGTTTCTCTCCTAATTCTTAAACAAAAAACCAAGTCTCTTTGTATTCATTTTGAACCTGCTGCAAAAAATTGAATTTCTCATTATATATCAATTACTATGTTTCAATATTTTGTGCATAAAATATTAACTTTTATTTGCATTTTTCCTTTGAATTTATCTTAGTCATCAGATAAAATAAATTGTACCTAACTTCAACTAAATATAAATTCTTTCTCAGAAGCTAAGTTAATTATTTTAATATTTATACTGGTCATACTGATCTTTTTAAAGCATGCTCCTTTGAATTGCCCATATCTTTTCACATCTATAATCCGATGGAGAAGAGGGAGGCATCACTCCCCCTCCAGCTACTTGCTTTTTGAAATTATTCTCAACTACAGCTGTCAGTTTCTAATATCCCATAAAGAACCAGGAAAATTACACCTAAATACTCTAATTCTAAAACCTAGGTAATTAATTTGGTAGTTCTTCATTTGTACAATACCTTCTTGAATTTTCTTTTCTTTATTTATATTGATTTAATATTTTCCAAATGAACTTGGTTCCTGACATGTAGCTTTTGCTATATTAATACTGCCAGTACCTTAGACTATTAGATCAGTGTGTATGTATGGCTTGCTCAGTGGGCTAAAAATTACTCTTGTTGAAGTTGTATTTCATGTGATATTTCAACATTATTATGAATTTTGTTACATTTTACCAACCTTCACCAGCTTATACATACATGTTAGAGATTGCATGCAGTCTTTTATAATTATTAAAAGCTTTTGTTCTTACATTCTGATTATTTTTCCCCTGCAGCCTACTCTTGCTAATATTATACCTACTGTTGATAAGTGATATATCAATTACATCTAAATATGGAAACTTGAATCGTGTTATATAGAGGGTGAGAGAAATATAGTTTTTAACTGTTGAATTGTTGTCCTGTCTTTTCTGCCTTGTATTAATGCAGCCACCATTACCACTACTATTATGCTGACTTTCCAAAGTGGAGATTTCTCTAATCAGTCAGCCAAATTGGATAGTATGTGCATCTTCCAAGTCACATTAAGTAGATTAGTGTGTGGGTTATGGTCTTGGTGCTGGCTCTGGGGGTAACATCTGGAGGTATCCTCAAATATTGTCACAAAAACTGTTGCTTATCAATTGGTTCACACCTAGTCAAATTTTCATGCATACACTTCGTTCATACATTTTTTTATTAAATGATTTCAGTGATGAGCTTGTTAAATCTTTTTAAAAAGTAAGGAATAACTAAAGATGAAAGAAAAAGGTGACTAATGGTTGACATGTATAGACTTCTGGTTATCAAAATAAATAGATAAATGTCATTGGCTTAATGATGTCTTCTATTTTATCATGACCTGTATCGTTTTCAACAGGCAACATAAATTCACCCATAGACCCTTTTTCCTTTTACTATATCTTCAAACTTTTACCAGATTCATGTATGAAAAATTACAGTATTTTTTGTTTTTTTTTTAACACTTGTATAATGAGCCACTTATGGAAGTGCCTTAAAGAAGCTCTTCTATTGAAATGTTTGAAAATTTAATATATAATTGGAAATTGTGCATTTTAACCAATTTTACAAGATTTTCTTGTCTTTAGTATTTACCATATGCACACATTAAACTTAATTTTCTATTTTTAATGTTTACTCAGTGAAGAAACCTTAATAATTTGTCTTTTTAAGGCCATATCTGAAGCTTATTGTCCTTAATTTTGGAAAAGTTATTTGAAAGAGTAGCAGGGATATGTACTATTTTTGAAAAGTATTATATTTAAAATGAAGTTTTATATATTAGTATTAAAAATTAGACTAACAAATATGTTCATGAATGCTACTATTTTCATTTAATGTCTGATCTTATGTTCTCTCTCTCAATTTTTATTTTACACATTATTCTTTTTCTATTGACACTCAAAATAGCTGTCATAGTTGAACTGTTTACAATGATACAGGTCTTGAAGTACACTTTTTTTTTTCTCTTAAAATTCTATTAATTTTCCCCAAGACCAAAATGTTTTTTTTTGCATGTTTTATTTGAATTTTATTCTGGTGGACATTTAAGGAAAAAGCTCCATTATCACAAATTGACACCATTTGTAATGAACATTGCTTTAGAAATTAAATTTCAGTGAAGTATTTATTTCCACCTTGGCTAGAAGGCAAGGTTGTACTCTCACAAATGCTTGAAGTTATTTACTTCTAAATTTCTGTAATTAGTCAAACAAAACTTAATCTTTTTGCTTCTTTATTTGAACTCCAATATCATCTGAATTCTTTCTTTGTGATTTGGGAATTACAAATTAGATGAGATATACTTAAAATTGATTAATGCAACTCAGATATTTCATAACAGTAACATATATTTTTTTAAAAAATCATTAAAGAGGAAGACCCATGCAAAATTTTATGAAACTTTCAATTGAAAACAAACAAATTCAGAAGTTATGAATTTTACAAGGGTCTATCAAAAAGTACTGCCTGTTTTTGTTTTTTTTTTTGTTTTTGTTTTTTTTTTAGACATATTTAATAATAGAAACATAAGTATATAAAAATGAACACAAGTTTAAGGATTAAATTTAGAATTCTGAATCTTAATGATGTCTAAGTTGTCTTTCACCTCATCATCATTAGAAAACCCCTGTTCTCTAAGTGCTTATTTGAAAGTCTGTGGGTGCCAAATCAAAATTGTAGGGTGAATGGAACAAATTTATCCAGTCATATGCTGTAATTAGTTTGTACCTTCAGACTTAGATTTGTTTAAGCCAATGGGCAGTCGGAGGACAGCAATTATCTAATAATGCTGAGGTGAAAAAAGGAATTCTGATATTACAAAGAAAGCTGCCAAGAAACTTTTCTGCAGCAATTACACATGCCCTCATTTAAAGGTAGAACATCAGAATAGAGACAGGGCCTACATTAAAGATTACATTTGGTATCTTGCGACTTTTGTGTTCATTTTAATATGCT
Organism: Sepioteuthis lessoniana; assembly: GCA_963585895.1. Taxonomy (NCBI): domain Eukaryota; kingdom Metazoa; phylum Mollusca; class Cephalopoda; order Myopsida; family Loliginidae; genus Sepioteuthis; species Sepioteuthis lessoniana. The sequence continues at coordinate 86,083 of CAUZXS010000284.1, read as the reverse complement.
TTATGTGCTTTTATTGATTCTGTGACAGGTATTACTTTTTGAACCGCTCTCAAAACTTATGTACTCAATAAAACAAAGTTACTTTTCTTTTTCAATACATTAAAAAATTTTGTTTATAAATATTAAAATGTTTTTCTCGAACAGTATAACTTAAATTATCAGCCCTAGATTTTTCATATATATATATATATATATATATATATATATATATATATTTTTTTTTTTTTTTTAAATAGAAAAAATTGTAAAATAAAAAAAGTATACATTTACATCAATTACTTTTTAATACTGATGCTTTCTTAATTTCGAGTTTAATATAGTTTTATAATAGTCACTTTAAATTACTTTTAAACCAGTCTATGAAAAAAAAATGTTAATATCTAATTAACGTAAAATCTAATTTAAAAATGTTTCAGAAAAGGAAATTACATATAAAATTATTCACACATTAATTTTGTTACACAATTTAAATGAAGAATTGTGAAATTATATTGCAAATTTAAATTTGTATATTGTAAAAGGTACTACTATAGAATCTTTATTTAAAGGTTCACTGACAAGAATAATTCGGTCAGTATTCAACTTTGTCTTTAACTTGATAATTTTTAGTATTTATCAAAAGCACTCCAAGCCAACATTGAAATATATTTTAGATACAAAGAAAAACTTCCTTTTAAAACATGTTAAAACTCAGTAAAAATATAATTTTATTGAAAGTGAAAGTTTTATCATACTGTTACTTTTATTTTGATTTCAAGATGTTTATTTTTCCATCATGCATAGGAATCTTTTTTTTTTTTTCACAAAATGTTAAAAATTGGCTATTGAATAGTTTATGTGAGTTATAAACTTGGCTGAAGTTATAGCTCTTTATACAAATGTTATGTGCTGTGCTCTGTATTTAATAGTAAAATAATGTTTTTACTAGAAAAAATAAAAAGTTGGCAATAATAGTTATTAAAATATAGTTATTGTATAGAACTTTTTTTTTTCTTTAGGGTACAGATTTGAAAATTTAAAGGCCCAGCTATGACTTTGATGCCAAATTATTCAATTTTGGTACTTCAATGTAACCAAAAAGATTTTGTGCAAGTAAGAAGCAGTCTTTAATTTACTGAAATTAAAGATGAACATCTGAAGATTAGGATTGGGAATCTTGGATTTCAGAACTATAGTAATCAATAGATCAAAGATAAACTTAGAAAATGGCACTTTTCTGGATAAATATATACAATACAAATATTTAAGCAGAATGTAATTTTAGTGAATTTCAAGATGGGAAACACTAATTTGTACAGCAGCTACGATTTTCTACCAAAGATCACTATAGTGTCTGATGTACAGTAGACTAGGCTCTTTAACTTTTGTGGGCAACCACTCTAGATGGACAATTCTGTATTAGAAAATCAGGAACAAGTCCTTAAGGCAATCTAATGTCTTTAATAACTCCTGCAACAACTGTTGCCAAGCTGTATTTGCTGCCACCACCACCTACACACTTTTTTTTTTTTTTTTTTTCTAAATACATTTAGAGTGAAGACCTCCTACATGGGCAACAGTCAGTCTTTCATAGAATCTCATTGAGATCCAAGCATAAATCTATAATAACGAATGGATGCCATCACCTGCCCAATCTCTTGCCTTTCTGGGCTAGATCAGTCTTGCTTTTTCACTAAGCCTACATATTAAACAGGAAAATGAGGAAAAAGTTAGGTTAGGGAAAACAAAAGATGAAAAGGGACAAAAATTAAATATCTATACAGAAGTGAGGCAGAGATGAAAACAAAAGAAACTTTAAATTATTTATGAAAAGATAGTGAATGCGGTAGAAAATATGAATTCATGGTTCTTTTATTCAAAGATGAAACTAATCTATGCTTGTATAGAATTTAAATTTAAAAAAAAAAATTTTTTTTTTAATTTATAAGATCGATTCTGTTATCTACAGAGGAACCGCTTTCAAAAAGTGCATAAAAAAAAAAATTAAAAATGAGGGATAACTTTATAGAATAATATGGAAAGCTGTCAAATGAAAGTGATTTTTTTTTTTACCTTAAATTACAAGATTTCTTGTTTGTATGAATCTAGGAAATAAATTAGTACTTACTACTATTTTTATCATTCTTAATATATTTTATAAATGTAAAATATTATGTAATAAAAATTGGAGAGAAAAATGAAAAGTAGTAAGTGAGAAATCTAGAACAAAAGGTGAAAAATAGGTATCTATATAGAGGGATGAAGACATGCCCCCACACACTTTTTTTTTCTTTTTTAATTGGTTTAATGAAAATTATAGCAAAGAGTCTAAAAATATTTTGTTTTGGTATAATTACATCATAATTGCACCTTTCAAAAACTCAGGAACATTAAACCTTTAAGTGGATCAAAATATCCACAAAGTATTCAGAATGATGAATAGACAAACTGTTTTATCTATTTGGCTGAAATCTAACAGATTGTAAACATCCTACAACTGAAGTGTATGCTGTTTCATGGCCGCTCTACTAAAGGGCACAATCAGGTGATGTATTGAGAAACCCAGTTTTAAGAGCATGTAGATTTTGATATGAAAGAGTTCAGTGTGATGTCAAACTCAGTCAAGTGTTTTGCAATTGAAGTAAAGTATTGTCTTAGTGAGTGGAATTATTTTTTTAGTTTTCTTTAAGATTTTGCATTAAATTTTACAGAGAAAATGCTGATGTAAATGTTTGCCCAGATACAACTCTTAAAAAACTCGTTATCTAGCTAAACTTAATCTGACACAGAACCCACAGAGGAATGAAAAGTGATTTTTTAAAGTTCTTTTGTATTATAACTTCAATGTTTATTAGTTTTCTACATATTTAAAACATAGGAATTTATTGGAAAACAAGCCTTTAAAAGATGTTAAAACAAAACATGTTAAAATAAGTTTAACTGAAAATAAATTTTGTAATAACTTTACATAGGAATATATGATTTTAAAATACAAATCAAACCACTTATAAACTGATTATCAATTGAAACAGGACAAGTTGGCAAGAACTTTTTAGAGAGAGAGAGGAAGCAAAATCTTTTGACCAAGAGGTATAACTTGGTCCAAATGGTGTTTTATTTAAGATTTTTCTTTATTTGAGAAATCCCATTTCTGACCTTTGCAGTCAAGACATACAATGGTTGATAGCTTTCCTTTTACACAACTGATTTCCACTTTCTTTTTTTCTAGGTTTATATCATTTAACCAGGAAACAACTACGGTTGAGCAAAACTGAATCACTTTAATTAGCAAAGAAATAAAGTTTACTTATATATTCTTTTTTACTTTCTGAGATCAAGCTAAACAAAATCTGTCTTTACATTTCCTCTCGTGAGTTTTTATATTTTGATTTTATTAAACATGTAGACTATAAGATAAACTTATAATTAACTAAGTCTTTTTAGTTCAAAAATAAAAGCAGATTCATATTGGGCATTTGTATAAAAAAAATGCTATTAGAGCTTAATTTAACAAAAATTCAAAAACAGTAATTTATTCCACTCTAATTTTTTCTAGGAGCGGCATACTTGTAAAATCTTATTCAATTGATATAAATAGTACTCAATTCGGCTATTATTTAAAATGGTATTACTTTTTTCCAATACCATATAAAAATGTCTTGTGCTTTTTGCTTAAAACTTAAGATTTTAGTTGTGTGTGTATATATATATATATATATATATATATATATATACACACACACACACACACACACAAAAGACATTTATTCAAAACATCAAAATGAGTAAACTGCCTATCAGGTTTGAATTTAAAATGAATCACACTTCCTTTTCTTTATTTCTTGTGTGTGTGTGTATATATAATATATACACACACACAAAAAAATTACTGAGGCAAACCAAATTAATATATCAAGCAAATGTTTTTAAGCTAAAGACTTTCAAAAGATGGCTACACTGAATCTAGACTCTCCTATTAGTGAACAGTAAGATCGAGAAAATTGTTTTTATATTCAATCTGATTATTTCAGAAAAAATCTTTTTAATCTTTCATATCACTTCTGATACAGTCAGATTTTAAGTAAAGAAATTAGATCTTATATATTTTTCTTCTATAAAAATTTCCAAAACAAATACATCAAATTTGGGACATGATTTATTTTTAGTTACATTAACTTTAATTGTATCTTTCCATAAATATTCATTGCCATTATTAGCCTTTAAAAACAAACTTGACACCAGGCTGAATATGAGAATCTATAAATAAGTAATGGATTTACCTTTTTGCTTATGGTGTCAGTATTTTTTATAATTTGGTGGGGGGTGTAAATCTAGCTGAAGTTTAAGACAGCCTTCTGATGATTTAAAAAAAAAAAAAAAAAATCCTAAACAGAACAATTACCAAACTCCTACAAGAATTGATAAATCTAGTTGTGAATGTACTTTCTTTTTAAAATGCATATATAGTTAAATAAGCATATAAAATTTTCTTTAAAATAAACTAGACTGCATTTTTGATAATATTGTTTCCGTGTGTGTGTTTGTTTTTTACTTATTGGTTTCATTTTAGTTTAGGTTAGTCCAAGATTTTATATATTCAAAATTAAGATAAGACATCTATTCTAATATTGGATTATATCTGCATTGTTATTAAAAGCCTAACATATTTTTATGCGCAAATCAAGATCAGAGGACTAATAGTTTTCATGAAAATATACATCAACCAAAAATGTCTTGTAAAGTGAAATGAATATAATTCTGCAAAGAAAACTGTTTTCAGAAAAGTACAGTCCTAGCACTCCCCAGTTTATTAAATTTATGTTTAAACAAACTTGTTTAATATTTCAGTATTTGTTATATTTCATTTGTCATAAAGGAATAACAAAAAAGTTAATATAAAAATATTTCATTAATTTTTATGACAAAACATTTCTATTCACAGAAAAATTTTAAAAGGACCTAATTTTAAGGCTTATTTCCAACTGAGATGTTAAGAGATATAAAGTAAATTTTTAAATAACCAGAATGAAATAATTACTTCACAATATGGAAAGGAAAGACATTATTTGCTAATTGAATTTCTTTTTTGCAGACATTGGGGACAATTTTTTTTTCTTTTATTAATTCAAGTTTATTTGGGTTAAAACAACTGCTAACAGTGATTTATATTCATCATGCTCTGCAACTGTATGAATTTTAAAAGTGTCACTGTAGCTCTTAGTCAATCTTTCTGGGTCTTCTACATTTTAGCTCCTATAGAAAGTGTGTCCATAATTGTCCAGTTCTCCAAGCCATGCAATATTCCATTTTCAATTACAACTCTCAAGTTGATTTTGACTTGCCATAGAATAATAATACAGATATCTTATTAACATATTCTATCCTAATTTAGAATGTTGCCCTATCAGCTGGGGCTGTAGAATACACTGACTGCTTCTCTGCAGAGGGTAAGACCCAACGAGTGTCCTGGATATGACACTAAACAATCTAATGGTGAAGTTGCCATTGCTCTCAGGTCCAATCTATAGGTCAAATAGAACTAGACTGTGTACGTATGCTAAACTGAATTGTTTGAGATAGAACTGTTTATTTCTATAAAAATGGATTTGACATTAAATAACCTACAAAGAAACAAACAAATTTAGAATGTTTAAATCTTTTAATTGATTTATATCAAATTAATATAAATAACTTGAAATAAAACAATCAGTACAAGGGATCCACAACTGATATTTGAGCTGCCAAACACTATTTGCATAGCTCTCTGTAACGCTACATTGTCATTAGGATTGGGTTTGTCTTCATTAAACCAAATTCTTAAACATAGTTCTTCTTGTGGCACTACTTTCCAGGAATGATCCCAAATTTTCTCACAAAAATCTGTGGCTGACTTGAATATTTCACTGAATTTCTTGCAGATAGTATTTTTGGGACATTTGTTGTGACCTAGAGAATAAGAATGAAAAGATTAGAAACATGTTGAGAATATAAAATTTGATTAGTTTAAACATCCCCAGCTACCCCTGTGATTCAATGTTTATATATAAAGAGAATATCCAATTCTTACCCAACAACTTTCTTCCCTTTTCTTATGCTCCAGTGATGTTCCCTGTCTAGTCAGAGAAGATAGTCACTTTTTTTATTCTCCTCAAGATAGGGTCTGCCAAAACAGATTTTTCTATCTTTCCTTTCAATATGGCTAGTTTCTTCCTATGTTCTTTTCTACATTTGCATGGAATATTATCATAAATACAATATTTTGTCAAACTTTTCCAATGTAGAAGCCAGTTCTTTTACTATTAAATAACACTCTGATGTTGTAATATCCACAAGTCGATCCTCTCACATATGAGAGGGTTACTGCAGCTACATTGATGTCTCCTATTCTTCATCTTGAGTTTTTTTATGAAAGTTTTATGGCATTACTTACCATGAATTTTGCTTATTGAATAAAAAGGCAAGAAGAATTTATTAGTAGCATGATCATGTGTGTGATTATTTTAATGTACAATTCCATAGAACTCAATATTTGTTATTGAGATATATGAATCTTTAAGTGTTAGTTGCTACAAATTCACTTTGAAAACTTATTTCAGGAAACCTTATCATAGATCAAATGAAATGCAGGTTGTTTCCCTTAGACATGGTATCTTCTGTAAGAAATTAGGAAATTTACATTACTAATTAATGTATAGAACTATGTAGCAAATTAATAGTGTCTATCAAAAGATTCTTTGGGAATCCTCTGGTAGGATAATCATCAAAAATAAAAATGCTTCATAAAAGATTCAAGCCAAATTGATAATTTGCAACTATTACCTGTTCCCCAATCAAACCCTCTTGTCCAGTTCTCAATACAAGTCCTGTCATCCTTGCAACTGTTCCACCAATTGATACACTCATCCAAGCAAAGGGGAAGATTAAAATATCTTTCCTTACGTATTTTCATTCCACTGTCCTGTAATTGTGACAATAAAGATGGTAAACATACCTGTTTGTGTATATGTATATGATGTGAGGTGTGTCCAAAAAGTATTAAGACAGAAGCTGTATTTTCCAAGACAAAAATAAATACTGAATGAAAAACTTTCTTCAAAATTGTCCCCTTTAGCATTCAACATATTTATTCCAGTGAGTTTTCCATTTGTCAAAGCACCTCTGAAACTTGAGATGGTGATGCAGCATGTTATATTTCTTTTAATGTCTTAAGTCAATGTTACTTGAGATGAACTTTAAAAAAAAAATAGTCACAAGGATCTTTTAGGAGGTTTAATGAGGAAACTGTGTTGCACTTGCACAATCCATTCTGGCAAAAAACATTTTGTCTAAAGGATCAAAATTTGCTTCATAATTTTTTTTCAAATTGGCAATGACTCATCTAGACATCATCATAAGTTACTCCACTGTGCACATGTCTGTTTTAAGTTTTTAATTCTAAGATTAAAAAGATTCAGTCTCAATACTTTTTCATCACACCTCATACATAACTGCTATCACTTCATTAGTTTTAAAGTCTTCTGAGATTCTATTCATGATACCAAATTAGAAAAGCTTGATACCATACTTAGAAGAAACTGGCTCTAAACGAGAGGAAATAACTTTCCTTCCATAGATTTGGTTTTTGTAAAATTAAACAAAATCATAGTATAAACTACAATTAAGTAATGTTCAAACATTCAGAGCTTATTAGCTTTATTGCCAACAAAATAGAATTTTTTTTCTTCATTTATTTATTTTTTTTAGAAAACATTCAGCTTCTAAACTTCAAGCAGATGGCCTATGTGACTATTCTGAATGAATAAGAACAAAATAAGAGTAACAATTATAATTTAAGAAAAACAGATAACAGGTGAACATTACCTCTTTAAAAATTTCATGTGGAAACTTTTTTTTTTAAATTCTTTATATAAGCACTGAAAATTTTATCAAACTCTATTTGGTGAATTTTTTAAAAATTGCCACTTTTTACATACATTAAAAAATTAACAAAATATGCATACCTATTCTTACATAAAGTAGCAATTTATTATTAGAATTCTTTAACAAAATCATCAACAGCACATAAATGCCAACTTTGAAGCATTATCGATGAAAGGTGATTGAAAATTTAAAAAAAAAAAACTTCACCTGAATAATCCAAGGTCCACCATTTGGAGTACATTCATAAAAACAAAGGTCTTGGATGAAATAAGAATGACATTGTTGTGACAGCTTACCACAATGATGCCAATTAAAATTTAACCAGTTATCAGAAGTGTGTATTCCTTTTGAAACGTTTTCATGACAACATGATTGTTTTTTCCAGGGGGTGCACTACAAAATAGTAAAGCAAAGAATTTTTTAAAAACCATACGAATACAGTTATGTAAAGTCAAAAAATACAGAAAAGTAAATTATGCAAAAAAAAATGAATTTAAAAATTATCAATGCAAATATTGAGAAGAGAGAAATATAATTTTTTTTTTTTAAATAGGAAGTACTAATTGTTTTTATGATTAGTAACAATTTCTATAAGATAAAAAGAGTACTGATCATAATGCTTCCTTTTCAAGACTTAGTTTGGATGAATATTACAGATTTTTCTCTTTACTGTTACAGTTCTCAGTAACAGGTTTTTCACAAATGATGAGAAAAAGATTGTTACTTGATGGAATTTTTTCCTGTATGAAATAATAAGTCTCATTAAATAATAAAGGTCAAAATTGAAATTTGAAAAATAAAGTCAGCAGAGAGCAAGCTGAAGATTTTAATCTGAAATTAATCCTAGATTTATTAGTATAATCCAGTAAGTGGTATCCATCACCTGCCCCTATTCATTGAGTATCTGGTCAACTCAATGAATGACCCTGCACTTTCGATCATGTTCATGATAATGTACTTTGTTTACATTAAACAGCAAAAGTTTAGGAATGCCAAATATTTTGGTTAAGCATCATCTCTATATAGCTATAAAAAGTACATAGGAAAATATTTTGAAGAAAATTAGTCTGATTGATTAGGAAAATTATCAACTGTGCATTGGTCAGTGATTAATGACTACCATCATAGGCCAGCTAAAATCAATCATCTTTGTAAGCATTTCACTTCAGTGTAACAAGCTAATTCTTCAACTTTTTCATTAATTGAACTTCTATAAGAATTGAATCATTTGAAGCCACTGAAGAGAATTATCCAGATATCATAGTTATACTGAAATGGCAATAACCCTACTCAGGTTAATTAAACATACAGCATTTTCCCAAAGAAGCTAAAATGATGCAAGAAATGTAGAGTGACTTCACCCTTAATAAATAAGAGGAAAAACCTTAAAGAAGGAGAAATGAAATAGCTGAGAAGTTAATAAAACAAATTATAGAGAGAAAAGGATATGTGTTGAGGAGGAGGGGTATATCTTTAAAGAAACTTGGTGATTACTTCTCGATAGAATAAGGCAATTTTTGGAAATTTAGCTTCAGAGAAGTGGACAATTCTCTTGTCATAACACAAGTATGGCATACCTCAATGGGGAGGTGCAATCTGGGAAAACAGGTTTCTAGAAAGCAGACTTTTGTACCACTAAACTTTAAACTTAAGTGAAAATTATGAATAATTTTACCTACCTGGAATAAAATCATTACCATTTGTGTGAGGTTAGACATTTTATAAATACAGGAGAGCTGACTAATGGATTGAGTTTTAATCACTTAAAATTTCTGTTGTTTCTAAACTCTAAATTCATTCATAATGAACCTTTAAACCCTAAAAGGAAATGGTTCAAAGTTCAATTTGTCACTTTCTGTTGTTAAAATAGTATCTATACAGTGCCAGGTGGTTAGAATCATTGACAAGCATAGATTCACATTGCACTTGGCTTTTTGGCCTAGTGAATTGATAACATACAAAGATTTACTTGATACCAGTCCTTCTGGTTTGATGAGCACCTGGACCCCCACCACCACCACCACCAGGTAATACCCACTTTGTAAGGCAAAGTTCATCCCTTGATGCCTGAAGCATTTTTTGCATCTGCTATGAATGAGTCTTAATTCATGCACAGCTCCCACTATAAAAACGGCCTTGTGCCATATTCTGACAGCGGGATGTCAGATAAATACAATATCTACACAGTATAAGAAAGAATCCTAAGCTCTCCAATTTCAAGCATAATTGACTGCTGAACTTTGGAATCAGAAGCTATCATGGAACATTTTCATTGAAGTAAAACATACCAGACAACTGAACTTCATATTTTTTATTCATTCCATTCTTCAACCCCCATCATGTGTATAACTGATGAAGTAAAAAAAAAAAAAAACAAACTCTTTGCTGCATAGCAAAAATGAACCAAAAATGGCAACATCAGTTGGCCCAATATTTGAGCAGATTACATCCACTTGCTAAGCAAACAAAAACACAGAGCTCAGATCTTTACTCACCCAGCTAATGGACATGTTGAGCTCATGATTTAAGATGCTGTAGGATATGGTGGGAAGATAGCAATTCAGCTCACTGACAGGCAGGATACATGAAGATATGTGAATTTAATAAATGATGGTTTGGACTTGGGCACAATATTTGTATTTTAACAGAATAATACTTGTATTTACACACCAATTTCTTCAAGAACGGCATAACCAGGATATCAAACATCAGTGAAAATATTGTCTATGAATATAATTATTTTAAATTTAAAAAAAAAAAAAAATTTTCTTCTAAATTAGGATTTTATTAGTTTTAATGAAACAAATAATAAATAACTAATAATCTTTATTTTGTTTGTATAATGTTTCACAAAAAACAATAAAATCCCAGTAGCTTTGGTTTAGTAGAAAATTAATGTTGGGGGGGATGGTTACTAAGGATTAAAGGACAGTAATTTAATTTGATAAAGGTACTCAAAAATGTCAAAGTAAATTCTATCATTTGCTTTTAAAATGTGTCAGATCAGATTTTCTCATTGATAGTAATGGCAATACAATATAAGTTTGGTCTTTTTTAAATCCAATAAAATTTTCAGTAAAACAGTAAATTCAGCAATGAATTTAAAGTTAATATAAAAATATGAAATATTAGAAACTAATGAACAAAATTTTATAAGTTTTTAAAAAATAATCATAAGAAAAATCCTTTTCGTGTAATGTTTTAGACCGGCGTGCATTCAGTAAAAAGTAAAATTAAATTATAATAAAAACAAAAAAATAATGGCAATTCCTCAGGTCACTAGACCTCTTAGAAATTGGTCAAGAGCTCTCACACCAAATACAGAGAGATCTAAAACCATTGCTGTTAGCAATAAGGTGGACAATCCTTTGAATTTTTGGAATGCTCCCAGAGTGACCACATTCCTTCATTAAAGTGTAGTGAATGATTGAGAAGGCTGATGAGGCCAAGCCAATCATTTAGTTGGCGGGTTGGGAGCACCCTTCATTCCTCCCTCCTTCTACAGAGCATTAACACTAAAGTGTTCCCTTGATGTCCAAGTAATCACTGAGCTCTGGACTGGATCCTTAGAAGACACCATCAACATCCTCACCCTGAAGGATTCCCGGTTTGTGGTGGACACTGAATAAATAAGGTAAGTCTGTATGGCTCTTAGCCTTGCCAGCATAAATGTGTAGGGAATGAGGAATTAAGGCTCTGCAAGTGCTTAATGAACTCAAGAACAACTGTGCGGGAGACTCACTTCATTTGCGAAAAGGATATCGAGGTGCAAATCCTGTAATGACAATGTTGTCATTACAGGATTTGGCTATTGTCTTAGTACTGGGGTCTCTCTGCTAATTGGAAACAGACTGAATATGGATGTTAATGATGTATTTGCAGGTGAGGTAGGCCGTCTGGTGGTGATGATGTTGTCATGAGAAGCTTCAAGTTCCAGCTTTTGCAGTTTACACACCCAACATCCCTGAGGAGAGACACAGTTTTGGTGGTTGGAGTAATTTCTTACAGGCTAAGAGCTTTTAGTTCTAGTGGGGGGAGATTGAAGTGCTATCCTTGACCCCAAATTAGATAGGATTGGTTAGGGTGCTAGTGGAGTGGTCGGGTGTGAAAGTTGTCTAAACGACTACGTTGCCAAGTTCAATTTGATCAAGATTTTATCTGAATCATCTGGGAAAGAGATGTGGACATGGGAACATAGGGGACCCTCTAATCCAAGTAGATCCAACTTGAATAGAGTGTTAGCTAGAAAAGAAGAGAGACTCCATATCTTGTCCCACATTCCACTAGTTAGAGCTTGCTGACCATAAACTCGTACTAGTTGGTTTGCAATTATGTGATAGGCCTAATCTGGATAACTATAAGAAGGTCAATAGCTCTGTAGTGGAGATATAGGACTTCCAAGAGCAGCTAAAAAGCTAATTCAGTAGCTGTTGGTGGTGGGTATCAGGAATAAGTGATAGGGAAACTTTAAACATAGATTTAGGAACTTCACTGTCAAATATTGCCAGATCATCCAAAATAAGGCAAAGATAGAGAAGTCCATAGAAAGACTCAACCAGGCAGTGGATGGGGCAGATCCCATAGAAGTAGAACTAATTAGAAAAGACTTTGAGTGTGAGGCTAGCAAGCACTACCAAGGTTTTGTAGTTAGATCTAGGTCAAGTAGATTAACCAATAAGGTGGTGAAATTGAATAGGCACATGTGTAACAAAGAACTCTGAAGGTTTCGAGTCAGTACATCAAAAGTGTCATTTCCTTGAATGGGCACGGACTTTTTGGTTCAGGAAATTCATGAGGCCAACTGAACACATTTCCATGATCAATTTGCCAGGTTGCCAGACCTCCTAGTAGAGGAATTCTCCAGCTATTTTGCCAATACAGAGAGTGAAGTCCATAATGTGGTGAAGCAGGCTTGATATTTTGCCACATGAAATGTATTTGAGGCAGTCACACATGTTTGTGCCTATTCTGACGGATGTATTCAACAATTGGTTTGCCCAGGGAGCTATCCCTGGACATATCACCAAGGGTGTGATTACATCACAGAAGAAAGATAGCAGGCCTGTTTGGGAGGAATTAGATGACTATTCTGCTTAACACAGAGAGTTTGGCACTGGTCTTAGCAAACTATTTGCAGATTGTATCCAGTGATCTGATAGGAATTGAGCAGAACTACACTATGAAGGGAAGATTGATCCAAAACAACTTGCACTTGGTTTGCGAGATTCTAGGGGAGATAGAAGATGACACTGAAGCCATGCTGATGAATTTGATAGAGTAGACCATCGGTTCCTGATAGCTGTTCTGAAAACTGCCAGATTCAAACTAGAGTCCCACAGATGGATAAGCATTCTGCACCCATCTCCGACAGCTGTGGTGCAGGTAATATATCCTTGCTTTGGAAAGGCAAATCCAAGCCTGCATAGACTCATGCTCCATCATTGCCTATGAATGAAGGTTTCCACATACGCTGATGATATCACCATGTTTATGTCATGCCGTAGTGATTGAGAAGCAGTGAAATAGGTGCTTGCAAATTACAAAAAAGTCTCAGGGGTCAAAATAAACTTGGAGAAGAGTGACAGGTTAGAAGCTTGAGTTCCTCTTCCTGATTCTGCTGGAATGACAGTCTCATTCATAGCCTTGGAGTTTGGTTAGATCCTGATCTCCAGTTGGATCACAATTAGTCAGAAGTACAGGCAAAGGTGTAGACCTGGACTCAAAGGTATTGGTCTTTAAAAAGCCGAGTGGATGTGTGCACCAAGTACATTTCCCCACTAATCCTTTACCAGCTGTCTGTACCTCGTCTGCATGTGGCTCATTTTTGTTTTGTTACTACTTGATTTACTTTTGGGGTTTTTAGATCTCACAGCCCTGCTGTATTACAAAATTAATTTTCAAAAATTCACTGTAGTATAAGGACATTTATCATGAACTTTTTTCATTATTATACTATTTCATCCTTTTAACTGGGAGGATATTTTTAAGTAGGGTTTCTTGCATAGAATAATCAAGATATTTTGGTGGTGGTAGTGGTATGAACAGGATGGATGACTTGCAAAATTGTCAGAGTGAATGGGATTAGCACAGAAGAGCATCAGTTGCACAGAAGACCCATAAAATATTAAGGCCTTGTGTTCAATTATAAATACAACCATTTGCAATAAATAGCAAACTCTGTCACAAGGATACTGCATGAAGCCCACTTACTCTGACTGGGTTCAATGATCCCTCTATCCAGCACTTATTTAATTTCCTCCCTCATATTCCCCTTAATCATTACCTAATTAATTTCCAAATTCATGATTCCCTTATACAGGATCTATTTAATTTCCTCCCTCATGATCCCCTTATCAAGCTCCTATTTAATGTCCTCCATCATAATCCCCTTATCCAGCATCTATTTCATTTCCTCCCTCATGATATCCTTAACCATTGACCTATTTAATATCCTCCCTCACAATCTCCTTATCGAGAATTATTTCATTTCCTCCCTAATGACTCCCTTATCCAACATCTATTTACTTCCCTACCTCATGATCCCTCATCCAGCATATACTCAATTTCCTCCTTCATTATCCCCTTGTCAAGCATATATTTCATTTCCTTCTTCATGTTCCCCTTATCAAGCATCTATTTAATTTTCTACCACATAATCTCTTTATCCAGCATCTATTTAATGTACTCATTCATGATCCTCATGTCTAGCATCCATCTTATTTTCCCCTCATGATCATGCTATCCAGCATCTATTTCATTTCCCCCATCATGATTTGAAAACTACAAAATTAAACATATCAAAATACCCTTGTATTCTCCTTGGGTAGAAAGTACCTCATAAGAGTTATAAAATCATGTCCACCTAAAAATATTGGTCATTCCAAAATAGAATATTTCAAACTTCTAACCCTACTCTTTGAAAAACAAAATGCCATTAATATTAGGCCTCTTATATATAGATGCTCCTCTGACAGTGATCTACAACTAATAACCCCTAACTGTATTGGAAATTTATTGTATTTCAGGATGGCACATTGCATGTCCCCTTTTTTATCATACATTTTGTTCACATCCTTTCTTTGAATTAAATGCTTTTTTTTAAGCTAAGGCATAGAGGCATACCTCAATATGAAAATATGTTGAAGGAAAAAAATCAGGAAGTCAGTCACATGAAGCTAGCCCCTTCCTCTTTCTCTTTTCTACCCAACATGTGAGGTGCACAGATGTGCCAAATCTGGCAAAAATAACTAAAGTGGGGATAATGGACACCCACTTTTGGACTTTCAATTCTACTTTGAAAAGTTGAATTTGTTTCGGCTTATTCACTCTAATCCCAGCATTTATAACATATGCCTGGGAAAAATTAGGCGCTAAGGCATTTTCTAGAGGAAATATCAGGAAGTCATATTTCCAATGTGTGGCTTTCTACCCATTTTCCAGCCAAGGTTCTTGAAGCAAGACCCATGCATCCTGAGAAGAGACAGAAGATGGTCTAAAAGAAGCCTTTAGACCCTTCAAGAAAGGTCAGTTTCTGGTGAGAGAAACCTGTTTAACGCTTGAAGCCTTTACAGACAAGTTGAATATTTGTTCCTTACCTTGCATGAGTACAAACTTTCTAGTGGGTTATTTTTTTGTCAAAAACCCATATTTTAAGCATTTTCTTTTATTGTTTAAACTGTTACAAGGCATCTAGAACTTGTAATGTTGTGATGCCTGCATATGGGAATATATACAACTTTGAGAAGAGTCTCCTCTTAGGATGGCTTTTGTAAATAAATTCTTTCAAATTATAATCAAACAAGACCTTTGTGTTTTCTTCCTGTTTTTACCCTCCCCATTTTCTTCCAGACACAGGTTAAAAGTCAAATTTATGTGAAAGAGGATAAATTTGCAACAATTGTTTCTTGTACCCTAATATTGTTAGAATTTTACCCGTTAAGAATAGGATGAAATCAATAAGGCTTACTGTAACACAAGATGTGAGGAGAGAAAAGGAACAAGACAACAATTTGGTTAAAAAAAGAAAAAAAAAAAGAAAAGGGTTATATTTAGTGGAAGAAAAGAATAATTGCCAAAAAAAAAAAAAATCGTGTTTTCTGCAGACTTAACCATAGTATTTGTCTTGGTAACAGTTCTTTCAGTTTCATGTAGTTTGGGTGGCTGATCCATACAAATTCAAAGGCTTGAAGGAGAATTTTGGGTCCCCACATGCATAGAGTCTCTCATGGGATGACCATCCTTGTATGTAGTGCATCACATGCTGTTGCCAACTTGTAACCTACTTCATCAGCAGTCTAGATTCCATGTTACATCGTTGGTGTCAAAAGGGAAAAGTGGTCTGTTAGTTTAAAGAACGCGCACACGTGTGGTGGTACAGCAGATGTGCTGATAGCAGCCCATGATTGGTTGTTTTTCAGCCAATCCTGGTGTACGTAAAAAGTGATTCCGTAAATAATTTCCAATAGTTAATAGTGAACTCACATTAAAATGTTCAAAACATTTGAGAGACTGATCTACCTTCAAGAGATGTATTAATAACGACCATCAAAATTCCTGATGAGATGTTGTTTAAGTTCTGAGAAATGTGGTATGAGAAATATTTGCTCAGCTTAAGAGAAAACTCAAAGAACTTACATGAAACCAACTATTCAGAGAAAATTAAAAGTGATGATGTGGTTCTAATAAAAAATCCTATCAAGCCCAGACGTCATTGGCAACTTGGGAGAGTAGTTAAACTTTTCCATGGAGAAGACATCAAAATAAATTCAGTTAAAAGGAAAAGGGGAGATGCATTAACACTAAAACTTTTCAATAAAACATCTTTAACTCATGACTACCATCTCATCTCTTCTCACCTAAAACCTGACAATGTAAACTCATTTGAATCAACTGTTCAACCTTTATCACACCTAAAAAGACAGGAGTTCAAGAAAGAGGAAAAGGCCTGCTGATGATCAATATATATATATATATTACTAAAAAAAATAAAATACAATAAAATAAAAAATGAATATGTATTCCCAATGCAATGAAATTACATTTTCTGTTGTTGGGAATAAATAAAAATTTATTTCAAACAAAAGAATAAATGTGACACTATGGGGGTTTGTGTGCCACATAGACTGTCTGTTTTGGCGCGAAAACCAAAGGCATGAGCTCAAGATCTCCGACGAGACCAGAATTAGGGGAGGAAAGGCAGGTCCGAGAGAAGCTAGAGGGGCAGTTGGCAAAGGAACCCAGAGACGTCAGTTGGCGAAGGGAGACGCAGAGAGGCAGTCAACATTGGAGGGCAGAGGAGAGCAGTTGGCTTTGAGTTGGCTGTCCAGAGAATGAGAGAGTCAACAGAAGTCAGAAAGGCGACTGCTAAGACCTGTTGAGCAACACAGAGGCCGGTTAACCAACGTGTGAGGATGTCAGCATTTTTGGTGCATTTTGTAGAAGTTTCGCGCTAAATACACGCCAGCATTAGCTACAGATGCACGGGGAATGCAAGGTCACACAAACTCCCTTTCTTGTATTTGGAACTGACATAAGCCCATATTGTTTGTTTGTTCTTCCCGCCCCCTCTCCTGGTTGTATTTCTTTTGTGGCCATAAAGAAATGTGAGATAACCCAGCGGACCCACTAGATGAATCACTGGCCAAGAATAGTATTGGTTTAAAGAAGTTGATATAACGGAGTGGTCGAAAGGGGTGTATCACATAAGACTGACCAAGTATGATAAATTAACAGCAACTTTGGCACTTTCAAAGTGAAGAAGTGGGCCTAGACAATACAGCAACAAGAGCTACCCCACCATTTTCTTCAACAGCAACATGGAAACTTCAGTAACACTCAAATACCAGCCAGTAAAGCAGTAAAAAAGATATCTAGCAGAAAGGTGTTTGTCACTCATTCCTTTAACCATTAAAACTTATCTAAATTGGCAAGGAACTATCCAAGAAATTCAACTAAACAGAAAATTCACTTAAATTCAACTGAACAAAACCCAAGGATTCAACTAAAAGTCAACTTAACAGAAAATTCAACTAAAATTAAATGAAACCGGGAAAATCAACTAAAAATTCAACAAAACCACAAAATACAACTAAAATTCAAAGAACTGTTTACCAGACACTCTCTCGGATAAGTTCCTGCAAATCACAACAAATTTGCAACACTTTATCCTTTCTATCTTTTTTCTTTTGTTTCTCTTATATAAAATTTGTTTTTGAATCAGCATCTGAACAAGAAAACTGCAGAACACAGTTTGAAATACCCACTAAAGCCCCACTAAAAATATTTCCCCAAAACAGTAAATCTAGCAACAAGTTCAAAGTTGAAAATATAAAAACATGAAATATTATTAGAAAGTAATGAACAAAATTTCATAAGTTTAAGAAAAAAAAATTGTTTTTATAATGTTACATTTTAGACTTTCATGTGCCTACAGTAATATAATAAAAAGATTAAAAACAAAAAATAATGGCAATTCCTCAGGTTGATGAGGAACAGTATAAGAGAAGGTCAGGGACGAATAATGTGTAATTTGACAAGGTATATGCTCATATATAATAGACAATCCATTTGGGAACAAGATCTTTATTTTCTTGTCTCTCCCTTCACTTGCTTCTCCTACTTTTATATAATGAGTATTCATCCTCCATAGGTAAAATCTTTTCACATTAGCACCTCGGGGTGGTGTAATCATTAGCAAGCTATACTAGCAAACCTTCACAACTGAATCCAAGTCTCACTGAGTACCCCGTTCATATGGCCTTGAGCTACTTCTAAGCAAAAAACTAAGTAAATTACTAAAATCTTTTCACATTTGCCAAGTATTTCATTTTGGCGTTAAAATGCCTCTTATTAACCCTAATCCACTTACAGTTTATTAGTGGATGGTAGTTCAAAAACGAGATCTATTTCCAGTTATTAATAGGAGGGAAGGGCAAGGGTTTAGTAGTTATCACTGTCTAGGTTGCCATCCTGAGACCAGGCAAGTGGGGAAACAAGTGACGTCATCATCTTAAGTCAAACTTTCAAGAAGGGTATCATTTGTGTATTAGATTTTTCATTGTTTTTAAACTACATGGTGCATTCAATAAGTTTCCAGACTTTTTTGTACAGGCATTTAAAATTGTCGTAAACTCTTGAAAATTCACTATGTTATTGCTATACATCTCATGAGATGACTGACCGATTTTTATGAGTGCAGATTCAAATGAACAGCAGGAATTGGAATACACCCTACTAAAGCCTGATTGTCACAGCTGGTGAATTTCAAAAATGCAATCTGGACGTAAGGACACTTTAGAAGAACGATATGCAATAAAATTGTTTTAAACTTGGAAAAAATGCCACAGAAACGTATGGTATGCTTCAGACTGCTTTTCGACCATCTTGCATGAATCGAGCATCAGTTTTTGAGTGGCATAAGAGATTCAAGGAAGGCAGGGAGTCTGTGAGGGATGATGAGAGGTGTGGGAGGAGTAAGGAAGTCAATACACCAGAGTTGATTGGCCAAAGGGTTAGGCTTAGGGTTATTATATTGAGGTTTTAAGGGAGTTCAGGAAGAGATTCCATCGGAAGAGGCCAGCACTCTTCAAATCGGGTCAGTGACATTTCCACCAGGACAATGCACCAGTCCACAACTCCATCCTTGTCACAGACTATTTGACCAAGATGGGCATCAAGACAGTTCCTCAGCCTCCCTACAGTCCAGACCTCGCTCCCTGTGACTTTTGGTTATTCCCTAAGCTCATAGGCTGTCGTTATGAGACAACTGAGGAGATGAAAGAGGCTGTGACGAAGGTCATTGACACGCTTACACAAGAGGACTTCCATGGAGCCTTCCAGAAGTTGTTGGAACGGTACAACAAGTGCATTGCAGCCGGAGGAGATTACTTCAAAGGGGACTAGAGTTTCATGTGTGTACTATCAATAAATGTGCCCATACCAAAAAAATTTGGAAACTTATTTGATGATCCTCATATTTACCTATTTTTTCTTTTAAATTCTGAATTAATTTATAAACAAAAACAGTGCCTTAGAGATGTGTTATACCAAACTGCAAAAGGAATCATAAAAACAGCTCTAAAGTTCATGTATTTTCTTTTCCGAAAGATAAAGAATTATTTGATGTTTGGATTTGAACAATCAAAAGAAAGAATTTTTTACCTACTAAATTTAGCAGAGCGAGTATTTTTTTAAATTAGGAAATAAGTAAATTTAATTGAAACTTTAATGATTCAATTAATTTTATGTAATTTTTAACACAAGGTGAAGAAAATCTAGCAAGAAACTAAGACATATGCATGTCTTAACTTGTTTTTAAAAGCTAAAAACCTCATTTTTTTAAATAAACCTTTAAAGAAATTTTATACAAAGTCATTCATAAAGGATTATTTCTACAGGCATAAAAAATAATTCTAACAATTTTTTAGAATTGTATCATTCATAAATAAATGAAACTTTAATGATTAAATTGATTTTATGTCTTTGTAATTCACAACACATTAAAAAGTTGCAAAACTTTTTAAAAGCTAAAAACCTTATTTTTAAATAAACTTTTAAAAAAATTTCAGTATAAATTCATGAAGAAATATTTTTATAGGCATAAAAAATAATTCTAATAATCTACAATATTTTAGAATTATTTTATTCATGAAAAAATGTTTATTTTAATTTAAAAAATGTTTTAACATTAAACATTCTCTCTTTATTTGTACATAACTTTGTCACTAATAATCTTTTGTTGAATTAATAAATTAAATTATGTTCCTTAAAAATATCAGAACCCTCTCTTCACTTTTCTTAGAATTGC
The DNA here is from genome assembly GCA_963585895.1 of Sepioteuthis lessoniana. Lineage (NCBI taxonomy): Eukaryota > Metazoa > Mollusca > Cephalopoda > Myopsida > Loliginidae > Sepioteuthis > Sepioteuthis lessoniana. The sequence continues at coordinate 65,379 of CAUZXS010000284.1, read as the reverse complement.
AAGAAAAATGCTGACTTTGATTTTCACAAGAATTTAAAATAGGTTTGTTTTTTTTTAATCTTTTTAGGTATGTGAACTACATTTTTAACCAGAGGACATAAGGAGAGAATCATCAGCCTTTGACAAAAAAAACAAAAAAACAGGTGTCACAATTGCAGTTAAACTTCAAAAAACATCTTCATGATGGTGTTATTCCAAGAATTCCCCCCCAAAATGTCCCTTATATTTATCTTCCATGAGAATTCGACTAGAGAATTCTGCCCTTATAAGTGCTTTAAATCAAAGTATCATTGATGACTTTGCATATAAAAAGCTGAAGAAATTCCATAAAATTAATAATCTAGAAGGGAAATAATCTTCATGATGGTGCTATCCCTAGAATTTTACCTGTCCCTCATATTTATCTTCATTGAAAACCTCTAGCAAGTCACCAAATTCTAGGAAAATCCGACTTGAGAATTCTGCCCTTAAAAGTGTTTTGAATCAAAGTATTACTGATGACTTAGGATATAAAGCAGAAGAAATTCCATAATATGAATGATCTAGAAGGGAAATTAAATTTTCTTGATAGAAATTACTGGAGTGTTATTAGGCAGCAAGAGACACTTATTATATGCAGCATCATCAAATCTCCATATCCGAAAATCAACCTGTCTCTTGTTATTGAATCTGATTTTGCAGTGCATGTATTTTGTAGAGATGTGGAAAGGAATAAAATAGAGGACTATAAGATTCCTAAACATGAAACTGATCAAAATTCTCTTGAAATTCTGATAGAAAACATGAATAAAATGGACACAGAACAATAGCAAACTGAACCTCAGAATAGGATTTTTATATTAAAAATCGGTAATGTCATTTCTTCTATTGGTGCAAGAATCAAACATTTTAATTCAATAAAATTTATATATGAGCAACTAAACTTAATGACACAAAATAAGTTTAATTATTCAACAGAAATGATGATATTTTCTTCATTGTTTTATAACTGCTCCCCTAAAGGATTGTTAAGAGACAACAAAAATATTTTACCAAGCTATTCAACCATTAAAAAGACTAACCTTATCAACATGTATAAATCCTTTGATTGAGCAACATGATAACAATTTTCTTATGTATACTAAAAATAAATTCAAGTTACTAGTGCAGCAGGACACCACAGTATCCTTATTTATTGATGAAATTCATCTAAAATCTTATTTTGATAATAAGGGTGGTAATATTGTTGGCTTATCAGACAACAGCAATGAAGTTGCAACAAGTGCTTTTGCTTTTATGCTTGGCAGTGTATTCTCACAATATAAGGATGTGCATATTATGCCAACTAAATGTCTTAATGCTTAAAATTTATTTGATATTTGGTTTCAACCTCTTTTCTTCCTATTTGACTCAGTCCACATTAAAATGCATTAGAAACAATTGGCCTGGTAAAAAAGATGCAAATAAATGCGTGCTATTCCCAAAATTTTGCCATAATGGAAATCATGAATTAGATAGAATCCAAAGTGCCACATTTTGTACCTTACAAAAAACTAATACGCTAGAATTTCAGTCAATTTGGAATTTTTATGTTTTTAACATAAAGTAAAACTGTTAGGGAAAAATAACACACTTGCCGAGTATTGGGAATAAACTAGGGAATTTAATTTTGTGGAAAATAAGTACAGCTAACGGTTGTTAAAATTAAATAAAAACATAGTCATTGAGAGCCTAGAAAAGTCCTGCGTGCCGTGTTCCTGGTGTCATGGCGGAAGCCTCATTTTCCCGTATCCCAGCATGCACCTATTAGCTGGGGATGAACTGTTCCTTAAATGGTCAAGAGAAGATAAATGACCCTTTTTATGGTGTTCCTAATAGAAATATTCTTATACATTCTCCTAATGATCTTGAAAAGCAAAATGTTAATTTAGTTCTGCAAATTTTTAATGAATACACTATTCAAGGATTATTGACCTTAGGGAAACAGAAATGTTTGCCTAATTTAGCAGAATATTTCAACATATTTTATATTTGGTGGACAATAATGAATGTAAAAACACCATATAAAGATTGTCAGCTTAGAAATAAATACTGGAATCCACTAAGAGGGAATGAGGAAAATTTTAGATTTCTCTCTGTATTCAGTGATTGATTAGAATTTCAGGAAGAAATGGCAAATTAAGGAAACCTTCACAGCTTTGCATCATACAATCTATGGATTTCTAGAACTGACCAAGTATTGCATAGAAGAATTAAAAATGCTATACATATTACCTGGCAAATTTCAAACTGGTCACCTTGAGGTAAGGTTTGGTCAATACCAGCAACTTAATATAATAACTTGATACAGCAAGTGTTTGAGTGTGAAAAAAAAAAACAAAAAAAAACCCAGAATGCTATCTGTTTTAAAATTGAGCAAGCTTACCATTTAATCAGAAATGCATTAAAATTGATTTAAAGAATTTACAAGAACCAAACTGGGATGAAGTGACAAGAGCGAAAGTTAGATGTCTATAAATTTATATTTGATGTTAAAGAGGATAATAATAAATGTAGAAAAGTTCTTCCTTTAATACTATACTCAGGTTATTGCAGTTATGCAGTTTAAGAAATTTTTATGGTTTTTTTAAGGTGGGGGTTCTGTGAATATTCCCATAAAAATGACAAGAACTAAGTGGAACGTTTCACTGATTTATTTAATGAGTTACATTATGATGATAATGAATGAACCACTGGATGTGCGATGATAAGTCTCCTGTTCTACCACTCTGTGATCTTCGTCAAATGTGTGATTGCCGACCTCCTGAACCCAAGGGCAATCACTTCCTAGTCAGTCAAAAGGGAAGTAATTATTTAAGTCTTTAGCTGTAATGAGCGCACTTGGGGTTAACCTGGAGGTGCTTTACTCGAGTGCAACAGCGTTTTGGGCAAGTCCTGTACGGTTTTTGTCACTTTCATTTCCATTTGTTCACACGAGGGGTGATGGAGATGGCAGTTCGAATGTGTCCATTGACAGGTCGAATGGAATGGTTGGCATGCTGTCAACTAGGTTACCTGCAGTGTATCTGGGACGTATTTGGTTTTTGTGCCGTATCCAGAATTGGTTCCCGACTTGAACCTCATAGAGAAATTGTCCCTTTGTTTTGCGGGTGATGCCAGGTACCCAGTTTGCCTGGCCAGATCTGTAGTTCCGAACAAACACTGGTGTGCCAAGTGGAAATGATTTTTTTGTTCGGGCTTGGTTGTTGCCTTTGTTGCTGAGGCCGTAAAGCGTCCAGTGTGGTACAAAGTTTTCGTCCCATGAGTGCCTCTGCTGGTGACAGACCATTCTTCACCGCTCCATTTGGTGTTGTTCGATACGAGAGGAGGAAAATCTGCAGGATCTTGTCTGTTGTTCCCTCCCCCCTCGCTTTGCATAGTGCCCGTTTAAACGCGTCAACAAACCGTTCAGCTTGTCCATTGGATTGAGGGTGATAGGGCGGTGACCGGACGTGTGTTATGCATTCTACAGAATTGTTGGAATGACTCAGACATGAATTGTGATCCGTTGTCTGAGACTAAGGTCTCGGGAAAGCCGTGTTGACTAAATAGGCGTCTGTGTACTGTTATTGTAGATTGGGTGTCAGTTTGTTGCATCGGAAAAATTTCTGGCCATTTAGAATGGGCGTCCACAACCACAAGAAAACTAAGACCATTGATCGAACCAGCAAAATCTACATGTATTCTGGACCATGGTTGCTCTGGATATGTCCAGTGGGAATCCACAATCCGAGTTGGGTTCTTCTGCATTTCCATACACTCGATACAACGTTTGACCGTGCGTTCAATATCTATGTCTATATTAGGCCAATAAACCACACTGCGGGCTATTGATTTCATTTGCTTAATGCCTGGATGCCCTGAGTGTAGTTGTCTGAGGACTGCTTGCCTGAGCTTAGTGGGAACCACAACATGGTCTGCGAACATTAGACAACTGTCAATGACAGACAGAGAGCCACTGCGGCGTTTGAACTGTTGTAGGTCTCCTGTGAGGTTAGAAAGCCATGAATGTCAGAGAAATTCGCACACTTTTTGGATCATTGGATCTTGTTGTGTTTCTTGTTTGGTGTCCATCCTTGTCACTGGAATCGTCCGGATACAATCTGTCAGCGTGCGTTGAAAATCGTCCTTGACACTGATGGCCACGATGACAGTATCGTCATCTGAAACTGACTGTGTTCTGATAAGTCGTGATAAAAGGCATCAGCCTGGCCAAATTCCATTGTTCTCCGGTACTGTATGCTGAAATCATATCCCAGTAGAATGATTGCCCATCGTTGCAATCGACTGGCTGAATATACCGGAATACCTTTCTTTGAGCCGAATATTGAAAGAGTGGTTTGTGGTCTGTCAGGATTGTAAAGTGACGCCCGAATAGCATCTTGTGGAATTTTTTACCGCAAAAATCAGTGCCAGAGCTTCTTTTTCTACTTGACTATAATTGCGTTCAGCAGGTGTCAGGGATCTGGCTGCGTGCATGATAGACTTCTCAGTTCCATCTGTGAATGTATGCGAGATCACTGCTCCCACGCCATGATTTCATGCATCCGCTGCCACAACTATTTTCTTATTTGGATCAAAGTGTGTGAGCAGTAGGTCTGATTTGATGAGTGATTTGATTTTGTCAAATGATTTTTGGCAGTCTATGGGCCAGGACCATTTTATGTCCTTTGTCAACAGTTTGTTGAGAGGTGCTTTGATTTGGTGGAGTGACAGCAAGAAACTTCCGTAGTAACTCACCAGTCCCAGAAATGCGCGTAAACTGCTAACGTCTGATGGGGGTGGCAAGTGTTGAATAGCTGCCACATTAGCAGGATCTGAGCGACGACCTTGACGATCGAAGATAAATCCCAAATATTTTATGGAAGGTAAATAAAAATGGCATTTTTCTAGCCAGAGCTGGAAACCAAAGTCTTGGATGCAGGTTAGAACCCTGCTGATTCTTTCCATCAACTCCTGGTTGGATTGCCCAACAATAATGATGTCATCTAAGTATGCTGCTGTACCTTCCATGCCAGTGAGCATTGTGTCCATGATCTGCTGAAATATTGCAGGGGCTGTTTTTACTCCAAAAGGCAGACGAGTGAATTGAAATAGTCCACGATGTGTGTTGATGGTAAGCAGTTCCCTAGAGGTTGCTGCAACTTCAACTTGCAGATATGCCTCTGTGAGGTCTAATTTTGCAAAGCAAGTGCCACCATTAAGTATGGTGTAAAGATCATCTGGGGTTGGTGATGGGTATTGGTGATCCTCCAGTGCCGTGTTGAGACCAGTCGAAAAATCTGCACACAACCAAATTGAGTCATTCTTTACTACTACAATGGGTGCTGCCCACCGTGAATATGTCACCGGTATGATGACCTTCATTTCCTCCAGTCGTTTTAGTTCCTGGTCCACCAGTGGCAATGCAGCGTATAGCACTGGCCGTTTGGGTTGGAACACAGGTTGATCAGATGGTTTGAGGGACAGCGTAGCCTCTGCATGAGTGCAGCGTCCCAAGATGTTTTTAAAAACTGGAGAAAATCGTTTCATAATGTCTTTGGTCTGGTCAATAGTGTTGTTCTGAGGTGATGAACTGGATACCACTTTACATATCTGATTGAGTGGAATGTCGAGAAAACCCAGTGGTTCAATAAAGTCCAGACCCAGTAAATTATGGCTCGAGTTTGCTATGTATATGGTGCCTGAAGCCGTTTTGTCTTTCATTTTAATGGTAGCTGGTAGTTCGCCAGTGATGTGAACACAATCCCCGGAAGCACTCTGTGCTACATGACTTGTTGAGGTCAATGAAGGCTGGCCTATGGTTTCCCATAGTGATTGCGATATCAGTGTAATGTCGGAGGCAGTGTCCACTTGCAGCTGAACAGGATGGCCATTCAACTGTACTGCCACATATTTTCGGTTTGATTTTGGATTTGGGAGAAAGGCTGCCACCAGACTGTTTGTATTTGTTTTGTGATGTTGGTGGCTGTTATGTGAGGTTTGTCTACTCTGTGTTGGTCTTTGTCCATGCGGGGTACAGAATCCTTCTTTATGGCCCAATCGATTGCAGCTGCAGCAGCAGTGTGTCTTGAAGGTACAGTACACCATACAAAATGCCAGCTGCCACAATTCCAGCAAGCGGATGGGGGCTTGATAGATGTTGATGTCTGTGGGGTGGGATGGTGTTGTTTTTGTAAAGTGTTACCCGCAGAAGCTGTTGATTGTTGTACCATAGTTGAATCATGCTTTAGATTAACAAGGCGCTGGCATTCTACGGTAACTTGTTATAAGGTAATGTCTGGATTCTGCTCTATTTTTGACAAAATCCGTGTGCAAATATCTGCATCCTCCGCCGATCTCAAACCACACACAAAAATTAAACACTTGAATTGAGCGTCTGTGATGGACGTTATTTTGAACCGCTCACATTCTGTTTACAGTGCCTGCATACGTTGAGAAATCGGTTGAGTCAGATTTCGTTATGTTAAGACAATTGAAACGCATGTTAAATAGTGAAATTTGCTCACCGAATATCTGTCTCAGGGTCTCCACTGTCTCGTCGAAGTTGTAGTCCCGTGGGTGTTTCGGGAGTATGTAATTTGCATACCGGTCGTGTTCTGACGAACCAAGCTTACGTAGCAAAAGTCTTACCTTCCAGTCATCAGCTTGTTCCTTGAATTCCACCCGAAAGAGGTCCTCAAAGCGTGAAAACCACATACAGAATGTTGATTTAGCCATTAGGTCATAATGAAATTCTGTGAGATTGTGCAATTGATTCTGCAGATGTCGTAAGTTTTGTTTCAAAAGGCGATGGTGTTGAAAATCTCTCCGAAAATAATTCCATCAAACGTAACTGTTGTTGCATTAATTGTTGAATGGTGCACTCCATTTTTTTTTTTTTTTAAACGTTTACATTCCCACGTGTGCACAAAAAAAATAACACTCATCGTTGCCAACTTTTATGGTTTTTTAAGGTGGGGGTTCTGTGAATATTCCCATAAAAATGACACAAGAACCAAGTGGAACGTTTCACAGATTTATTTAATAAGTTACATTTAGAGATGATAATGAATGAACCACTGGATGTGCGATGATAAGTCTCCCGTTCCACCACTCTGTGATCTTCGTCAAATGTGTGATGGCTGACCTCCTGAACCCAAAGGCGATCACTCCTTAGTCAGTCAAAACGGAAGTAATTATTTTCTTAGGATTGATCCTAACAGAAATCCAAATGCAATAGTTGCAAAGATTTAATATCTGGAAGAGATAATGTGGAAATAAACAGCTATTTTCAGAGGATTGATAGAGGTTCTCTTTTATATCCATGGAGATTAATAAAAAGAAAATAAAAGAATAAAATAAAGTAAATTCAGAAAATGAGGCAGTTCCCAGAAACCTCTGACAGGAAGCAAAATCCACACATGCATGTACAATAGACTTACTGGCACCAAAGAAATTCGTTCTCACTTCAGCCTTCACCATTAACAGTGAAAGGACGCTTTTTTTCTCAGCTGCTAACAGCAAAAGCATGTGTTGACTGGGTCTTCTGGCCTGATACTTAACCATGTAAGCCACAACTGCCAAACATATCTTTCTGAAAACACCAGTATCAGTCTTTGCTGAACATATCTACTAGACTCAGGACAGACCTTCAAACTCCCAACTCACCAAAATGACTCCTGTTAGCTGTTAAAATTAATTGTGCTATTGGCCAACCAAAGACGACATTTGTGAGTGGGAGAGAGCAAGTGGAAGTGTAACTACCATGTGCCATGACTTGCTCATGCTAAAACCCCCCTCTTCGGTAGATTTAAAAACTTACTTTTTGCAGGACTTTTCTAGTTTTGATAGCAGTGTTTGCTATGAATTAATTGAAGACTTTGTAACTTGTTGGTCTACTGTGCACCCAAACAGAATTTGTATGTTATTCAGCTCTTGTCAGAGCCATATTTTTTTAACTGAATTTCATTTCCCAGGGTTACTTGGCTACAAGTCACAACATGAGAATTTTGTTGCAACCAGCAACTACCATTCTGCAGTCTGTTGTCAGTCGGCCACAGATAAATCCAATTAATATGCGAGAATTCACAATATTTTACAACAAAACCTTGTCTCAGCTTTTTATGACAAACAGTATCATCATCTTGATACAGAGCCTTTGAAACTATGTCTCAAAAGCTGGATGTTCTTGAGAAATTGCAACAGCAACAAACCCAGATTTAAATTAAAATTTGAAGAACTTGAACAACATCTCTAAATATGTTTTCATAGAGCACCAGGATATTATTAAATGGTGGCTGTCCTGCCTAGACACTGTGGACAGAGAGATAGCAAATCTTGCTCTTGAAACCACAAGAAGTTGGGAAGAAAAAACTGAGTTGTGACTAGACTGAGTTCCAGACTTCCATTTGTCAAGACTTAGCACTGTTGGCTAGTCGCATTGAAAATGCTTCTGACAACAGGAATTCACTGGAGGCTTTGGATCCTAACTTTCTTACTGAGTTGGGCCCCCAACAAGGCCTACAATGAAGGCACCCACCTTTAATGGAAAAGTTTTAGAGGATAAATTTCCTAATAAAAACTTCTTGGCACAGTTTGAGAATTATTTAGCCTGTCTGTTTGACAGATTATGCACTTCTGATAGTTCAGCATCTGTCAATTTGTGACCAGAATTATCAAGTTTCATTTTCCCTTAACAAGGAATTTTTGGATGTGATCATTGTAGATGAGAGAGAATTAATTTGGCAATACAAGACAAATTATGCCATTTTAAACAACATTCTCCAGAGTTACAATATGATTAAAACTCTGGTGAAGCTAAAAGTTGAGCCTGTTTGCTTGGTTCCTTTTAGAACTATCATTTCCACACCCTCAAAATCCAGATTAAATAAACCTTCTGCTTTAGAAGTCTACTGTTAATACTTGTATCAATACAAGTGTTATAGATCAACCCTACATCTTGCCCATTTACAGTGTAGATGGATTCTGGAAACCAAAGATCATATTTTTCTAGTGACAATTTAAAAACTTTGAAATGTAACGCTCTTGCAGGTACTGGTATTGAAGATACTTTCAATACATACCTGGGCACCCAACAAAAAATACTTAGAGAAGTGGTGTTGGAGTTGGAATTAGTTCCAGGTGCAATGAAACCCCTCCCTGTGTTGGCAATCTAACTAGAGTTCTCTAATTTTTGTCATCTCATTGAGAACCTGAAGAAACAAGGCTACACTGTGAAGCAGGAAATTGAAAGGGACTCAAGTGTTGTAAACCTTCAAGGGTTACTAAGTGTTGACTTGATCCAGTTTATCAAGCCTTTGAATTTGATCAAGTGTCTTCAGGGTTCAGTCTGGGAAACTATCAAAGGTATTATTCCTTTTGGAAACAGCTTTGAGTTGTTATACCCTCACCAGATTCCCCCTTATAAATTCTTCTGGATTAAGCACTATGGATTACAAAGTGGTGATTCCCAAAATGGCTTCCAATTGTTCTTCCATGATCAATTTTGTGTTAGAGCCCAGGCATTCTTATGCTGATCCTTGCAGAGACTTGTTCAAGGAAAGTTCTGTAGAATGAGGCAGTGAACGATTGTTTTCTGTAGAGACTCTGGGACTTACTGAAGAAGAGGAACTATCTGAGTTCAATTGGCAAAAGGTTTGTAGCTTCAAAGAGTTTGTTGTTTAAAAATAAATACATGGTGTAATGATAAGATACATTTGATTCCTTCAAATTACTATGGCTCTTGAGATTATTTGGAAGTGTTCCATGAACAAGAGGCTGAAGGAGTAATAGAAAAAAATAGAGTTCCCCCCCACCGTGAATACAGTAATTATATTTGGCTACCTCATGTGGTAATCAGGGGTTGCTTAACAGTCAGAAAGCTTGATCCAGGACACTTTTCACGTATTACTGTCCAGCACAAACGTCTCTAGCTTAGAAATGTCTCCTGAATTGTCTCTTCCAATCAGCTGGATATATCGTCTCTCGCCAACCACAACGCTTAAGTTCACTATTAACACTGCGGCTGTCAGTCTTTTTTATAGGCTTAGACCTTTGCACATGTCTCGTTGGTCTTGTGAGAATCCGAGATCGCGAGTTCTTAAAACACGTTAGCACAGCCATTTTCACTTTTGCATGCCAGGCACACACGAGCACGTTTTTCCAGGGGTAAGTCCATTTCTCTTTTACACTCCTCCCTGATCTCATAATCACATAAATGGCATGGAGATGGCGGTCGTCTTCGACGACTGTTTCTACGTAAAATTGGACAAGATTCTTCCGTACCTGTGTTCAGTGAGCCTCTCTCATTCTCGGCATCATCATTGTCCGTCTCTGCTTCCTCTAGTTCTGTAGAAGAATCATCTGGCTCTGTACCATACAACAACGGTGTGTTCGAGTCACTTTCAAATGAACTATTACTGCTGTCGTCTTCTGAGGTGACTGATCTGTGCCGTGGGCGGAGGTCTCTGATATGCCACAGGATTCCATTAATAAGAACTGAATGTGCGCTGAAAATCACCGTCATCATTCCCTTTTTGAATTGTGTCGAACACCGACCATGTGGTGACTTTACCCAAACTGCATCTCCCACATTGAAAGGTCCAGAATCTACATGCCCAAGCAGTGGTACAGTATCAATACCCTTTACCCGGATGTGGTAGTTATATATGGCATTAGCTGGTGCTGTCGAAGCCATGGCGTCATCTTTTGGCGTCACATTATACCAATATAATGCTTCCATGATAGAACAGCACATCCTAGTAGCAATATGTTTAATGGTGTGATGGCATCTCTCTACGATGCCATTACCCGATGGTACATAGACGCACCGAAATCGTAGTTGTCTGCCCCAGTTCTCGGCAAACCTTCCGAATTCCTCTCCACTAAACGCTGCACCATTTTCAGTGAGTAGCTCACCAGGTGATCCTCTCTCACTAAACACCCACTCCAGTTGCTAGCAGCATTCTGATGTTGCAATGGGTGCCAAATGCAAACCCTACTAGGGCCACAATCTATCAAAGTTAAATAATGCTGGTCCTCATAATGGATGATGTCCATTCCCACCCTCCTCTAATTGTCGTGCACATCCAATTTTCCGACCTTCCAATGTACTGGCGCCAGGTCTATGGACTGACACCTCTCACATGCTCTGACCACCGTCTGAACCGCTGCCTTCAAAACCGTAGGGCTGACTTGTCTAACAAAATATAGTGTCCGCCTCACACCAGGATGTCCACTACATTGGTGAATGGCTCGTATGTGAGTGGATTCCTACTCTTCCATGGAGGCAGCACACACCGGTTCTGTCTCCTTCTGAAGTACATCTAACCATCGTTGAGGCACTCTGGTAAGTCGATCAGCTCGGTTTGCCTGGGATCTGACAAGCTCCATGTTAACTGTTAGTCCATAGTCAACAAACAGTTCCTTGATAGTGCTAAGCCATCGTCTGATTAGCATTTCAGATGCCGCTTTTGTGCGAATTCTAGCTTTTCCAGACAATGCATCAGTAACCCATCGATGCACACACGCAGTCGGTTTTCAAGTGAAGCACAGTTGCTTTCTATTGCAATGCCAGGTCAATTCCCCTCAACATTGCATCAAGCTCCGCCAAGTTGATGTGTTTGTCTTCATGTGCTCGTTACAACCAACATGCATCCTTGATAAGCGATTCACCACTTTCTACAAAAACGCTGGTGGCCAAGGAGCTGGCGTCAATCCACACAGTGACTTGACGTCCATCCACGCTCCAGTCACCTTGCACTGGATCCTTCTGCGCTCTTCGCGCATTTATATCAAATAGCAACTGAATCAGGGGTGGGTCTCACGAATGCGGTTGCAATGCGGAGCCAGCCACACACTGGAAGATGTCCCGTCAATATCCCACACAGAGAAAAGATGCTCCAACAAGTGAGTATGTCAGGCAACATTGGAAGCTCACCCCTGCAACACCATTGTAATTTCCCATGCTTCTCCATGACACGTAAACCTAGTATGCAAGTACCATCCCTCAGCAGCTCCAGATTCTTACATATCAAACCAAATTGTAGGAGATGCACAGTGCACACGCTCTCGTTGACAAATATATTAATATATGAAGACGTAGCCCCCTGAATAGTTTCGTCCTGTACCATCACCATATTTATAATGGATCACATAATTATTGGTGCCACATTTCGCCTGAATCCCAAACAAGTGAGGCAATATCTTTGCCCCTTTATCTTGACTGTTTGAAAGTGCCACGACTTGTCAACATGGACCTGCAAATAGGCCCGGTGCAAATCCAGCATGGCAACATTAGATCTTTTCTGTCGCCACTCTCTTAATTTCTGAGCGAAAACGTCCACATTAGCTGTGTGTGCATCAACGTATTTATTGAGCTCCTAATAATCCATGACCGGACGGACTTTTTGTTTGTTTGCTTGCAACACGGTCATTAACGGAATCAGGTCCTTGGGGGCCCACATTCTTCTTCTGGGTATGGAATCATCCAGCCATTATCAATCCAAGTTCGCTCATTATCAAACTCTGTCCTAAGTTGCTTTGATACTAAGTACTCAGCAGCCTTATTTTCCAGCTCTGGTGACGTTTGGTTCTCAGACTATTTCCCTGTCACAACACAGATCTTTTTGTTCAGGTCAAATTCTGCATGGAAGTCAGGTTTGTCGATAGTAATGGCCACGCACACAGGTCTGTCAAGTTGTAGAAAACTCACTGTCCCATCCCTGGTCATGTATACTCCTCCCAGCTTCTTGATGATATCAAAACCAAGCAGCAGGTCAAACCCCAACAACTTTCCGTCTGCAACCAGAACCTCAACATCAATAGGACACCAACTGCCTATGTCAAGCTGAACATGCCCAACACCACAGCACCTTCACCAACAGTGAATATGACCACCTTCTTCTCCCAAGAATGACAAAGTGCTCTAGTTACGAGCAACCATGAACAGCCCATGTCTAGTAAGGCCAATCTTTCGAAATCCATTAATATGCACAGTGACTGCAGGTAGCGCCTCATTCACATGAGGTTCAGGGAGCAGACTGGTGCTAATGCCTATTCCCCAAGCTTGTTTCCTAAGCAGTTGTGGGACATATGACCAAACACTTTACACTTGTAGCAACGTATCCGGGGTTCCCACTTTCCAGTGTCCGGTCTTTTACAATCGCAAAGTGATTGGGACCATTGTAGTGATGACATGTTATGAAATTATACAAGTCCCCACTGTCAGGCGACAGTCTCATCTCATGTTGCTTGAACGGCTACAACAGCCAATCCCGCCTCAATTGTATTATCTTTTATGCTAGCTCGTGCTCAAGCCAATAGCTGGTCGATCGATAGTCCATCCAAGTGGGTTGAGGCACGAAGAAGACTTTTCACCTGGTCTAGCAACCCTCGCACAAACACACATGCCAGGCCTTGGTCACTTATTCCCCAAAACAACACCGAAAGCCACCGTAACTCTGCCAGGTAAACATCAACCAACTCCCCATGGTGGAGCCGTTGCTCAACGACTTGATCAAATGCCATGAATCCATCCCCGGCAAAAGCTGTATATAGTGCAGCCTTTATCTGGTCAAAATCCCTCTTATCTTCTTCCTTGAGCTGCTGGAAAACAGTAAAAGCACAACCCATCAGCCTTAAGGGGATTATAAGTTCCATATGTTTCACCTGGCACATCTTCCAGACCAGCTCAGCCTTTTCCATCCATTTGACCACTGATGGTCCAGATGCAGAACCGTCGAACTTGGGGATTAGTTTGAGGTCAAATTTTCTCTCAGTCATTACGTCGAAATAGCTTGTAGTAATCAGAGGTCGCTTAACAGTCAGAAAGCTTGATCCAGGACACTTTTCGCGTATCACCGTCCAGCACAAACGTCTCTAGCTTAGAAATGTCTCCTGAATTGTCTCTTCCAATCAGCTGGATATATCGTCTCTCGCCAATCGTCTCTGCCATTTTCACTTTTGCATGCCAGGCACACACAAGCACATTTTTCCGGGGTTAAGTCCATTTCTCTTTTACAATCTTTAAAGAAAAATAAGACCAGTTTTCAATTAGTCGCTGAAAACCAAGGGTGCCTTTTCACGAAACCCTTTTGCCTTGGTCGAAACAAGGATACACTACTGGTACACTAGAGTCAAGAGGAGGGCTTTGAACCCCCACAAATCCCAGGCCCTGATTCAACAGGTGGTGTGTTGCAGGTCACATGACCACTCCATTGCCAGATCAAGGACAGCTCAATCACCAGGATTCCATCCTCAAGTATCACAAGTTGCTACCCACAGCCAAGTGGCCTCATTTGGGTGGGGGAGGTCTTACCTCTCTGCAGAGATGCAGTTGGCGTATTCTTACAGCCCCAGTTAATAGACCATTACATGCACATGTTTTCAAGAAAATCGGGATTTGCAGTGGAATCTAAACAAAAACTATTACTTTTCCAAGATTTTTCTCTTAGTTCAATTGTACAAATGATTTGTTTTTCATCATAGTTCACGTAGATTTTCTAGTATATATTTCAGTGTTTTTCAAAGTTTTTACTTATGGTAACGTATATGTCGTGTGCACATACATATGTTTATGACAAAAAATATATTTTCAATGTTCTTTAACTAAATTCACGTACCAGTTAATAAGTTTAAATTTTTACTGAAAGACATATGTAAATAGAGCTAAAATGCCTATATTTTTACAATGTTTTACTTAGTTTAGCTTGTGTAATATTCAGAATTATATACGTGGCTTTTGGTATGCTAACAGTACACATAGTAAACACATGCACATGTTTTCAAGGAAATGAGGATTTGCAGTGGAATCTAAACAAGAACTTTTACTTTTCCAAGATTTTTCTGTTAGTTCAATTGTACAAATGATTTGTTTTTCATCATAGTTCACGTAGATTTTCTAGTATATATTTCAGTGTTTTTCACAGTTTTTACTTATGTTAACGTATATGTCGTGTGCACATACATATGTTTATAACAAAAAATATATTTTCAATGTTCTTTAACTAAATTCCCGTACCAGTTAATAAGTTTAAATTTTTACTGAAAGTCATATGTAAATAGAGCTAAAATGCCTATATTTTAACAATGTTTCACTTAGTTTAGCTTGTGTAATATTCAGAAGTTTATCCGTGGCTTTTGGTATGCTAACAGTACATATAGTAAACACATGCACATGTTTTCAAGGAAATCGGGATTTGAAGTGGAATCTAAACAAAAACTATTACTTTTCCAAGATTTTTCTCTTAGTTCAATTGTACAAATGATTTGTTTTTAATCATAGTTCACGTAGATTTCAAAGTTTTTACTTATGGTAACGTATATGTCGTGTGCACATACATATGTTTATGACAAAAAATATATTTTCAATGTTCTTTAACTAAATTCACGTACCAGTTAATAAGTTTGAATTTTTACTGAAAGACATATGTAAATAGAGCTAAAATGCCTACATTTTAACAATGTTTTACTTAGTTTAGCTTGTGTAATATTCAGAATTATACACGTGGCTTTTGGTATGCTATGCAAAAGATTTAATTCTGTGTCTTTAGCTTACCCCAAAATGGCCTACCAGAATAAATTTGGTAAAATCATCTTTACATACAGGTGTGGATTTTACCAGTCACCTGGGTGAACACAGCTGGAGGAAAGAGTAAAATGTTAATATTCGCATGTTTGAATATTTATGCTTTACACAAAATTGATAGAAGACATGACAGTACATTTGTTAGTATTGGCATTTAACAATTGACTAATTTCTACAGAATTCCTAGTCACATTCATAGTAATAATGCCAAGATATTTTGTGTAGCTGGAAAGCTTCTTGAAGATGTTTTGATTTCAAATGAGTGCACAACCTCATTTGGGTCCTATCATATAAAACACCTGACTCTCCTTTAACCCCCCCCCCCAGTTTGGCAGTGAATGGGAGTGCTTGATTCGTACTTTAAAACTGTGCCTATATAAGTCTCTGGGCCATTCTGGTGTGGATTATTTTTATTTGCTAACCGTCTTGTCTGATATACAGAATTGCCATAAATAATCAACCTTTGACATACAGATGTTCCTCTGATTCAGGATTGAATATTATATCTCCCAACAACATTTTGCGACCAGACGTTGATTGTCAAAACCATCCGTAAAAGAGATCAGATGTTGAAAAAATTTGAAAAGTTAGAAGAATAGCTTCTCAGCTTTCACAAATCTTCAAGGGATCTATACAAGGTTGTTTGATAATAAAATCAATATGAGACATTGTATTGATAAAAATTTCCCAACAAACCCAGACCACTTTGAAGGCTGGGACAAATTTTGAAACTTTCATGGTAAAAATGGATTAATCAGATCCATGAGCCTTAAAAGAGGCAATGGCAATGTTTAAATAGACTCTCTTAAGAACCTGTTCCCTTAGAGTTGAAGTTAACAAGGTGACCACCTATCCTAAAGGAATTGAGTTTAGGAAAGGATTGTAGCAAAATAAAGGAGGGCCTACTCTGGATATGTTGTGATGGCTGTAAATGGGTGGTATCACTGGACCTGCACTAACAACATTTCCACAGCCCCACCTGAGGAGGAACAATGGTACTGTTTGACCTGTGTGAATGCTGTTCAAGTTAGATTTTCAATTTTTAAATAACAAAAAAGTTGTTACTTTCAATTTTTTGTGGTGAAAGAAAGCAAATTAAAAAAAAAAAAAAAAATTTTTTCTACTTGTCTAGAGTGTTAAAATTAATTGTAGTATTGCTGGTGGCCGACTGAAGACGACATTTGTGGAGTGGGAAAGAGCAAATGGAAGCATAGCTACTGCGTGCCAGTAATAGATAAGCTCATGCTAAAACCTTCCTCTCCGATAGATTTAAAAACTCATACTTTTTGTGGGTTTTTTTCGGTTTTGATAGCAATGTTTGCAGTTAATTAAGTGAAGACTTAGTAACTTGTTGGTCTACTGTGTACCCAAGTAATCTCAATAAGTACTCCATTCGTGCAGTTTCGTGCCACATCTAAGCAAAAAGTTTAGTAAATTACTGAATACCCAAGTGGAATTTGTATGTTATTTGGCTCTTGTAAAAGCCAATTTTTTTTTTTTTAACTGAATTTTGGTTCCCAGGGTTACTCGGCGACAAGTTTTAACATCAGAATTGTTACAACCAGCATTCTGCAGCCTGTTGTCGGTCGGCTACAGGTAAACCCAGCTGAAAGTAATATTGCGAGATTTTGCAATATAGCAGCCTCTTTTGCTAACTCATGTGGGGGTAGTATGTAATTTGGTTATTTCAGTAGATGTGCGTCCGTAATTTACGGGTATTGCTCTCTAATTTATTCCCACCACAAATACAACACAAAACATTACAATCGCGTAAAAGAAATGGAATAGAACACAACAAACATTAAACAACAAACAATTTAATATGCATATAACAGAATATGAAAACAAACAAAATACATGATGTGTAAATGGCCTTTTGGAAAATAAAGTTTGACAAGAAGAAAATAAATTTGTTTAAAGATTTGTGTATGTTCATGTTAACGGAGTCCGTAAATAAGTCGTTCTTACTTACATTAAGTTCATAGCGGGTTTTATGATTGTGGCGACAGCGTGTTGCGTTGATGAAAGAAAGTTTGTCGGGTTTTTCTTTTGAATGTGATTCTGGGCCATCTGAAGAGCGGTCATGAACTTTAGTTGAGGAAGGAAAGGAATTTGGCGGACATAGTATCGGCTACTGCTTTACTGGCTTATTGGCTAGTCTTCGTCTGTGTGTAAGCTGTGTGTAAGTTTTCGTCTTGGTTTATGTGTAAGTTTGTGTTATTTATATCCTACAGGTGGATCAAAGAATCGTCCTAAAATTTTGGGGCGTAGACATTTATTCACCAATCAGATTTGTATTTTACTATTTTATTTTTCGAGCCTAAATATTTTCTGTTAGTTCACTTCCGATCCTATTTTTCTAGAATGTTCTATTCTATGTTTTTAGCTGATTGGTTGAAAAATATAAAAATGTAACTTAAATGCTAATGCGGTTTTGATCCTAAATTTCTAGAATGTTCTTAAGTATGTTTTTATTGCTTATTTTAAGACTAGAAAAATGTGTATCCCATACTCACTTCACTAAAAACATTTACCGGACATAACCATAAAATTCAAACTTTATCTAGGAAACGTGACATTTCTCCTGGCTCAGGAAAACTTTCTTCATCACATAGTCATTAAAACTCAAAAATAAAGTTGTATAAAAAATATCCTTTGTCTTTCCCTCCGTCCTCAATTATAGAGCCCCATATATCCTAATGATACAACTACATATTTTCTATATAATTATGTAGTTATTGGTAAGAAAAAAAACTTTTCTACTTTAAGTAAATCAAAGTAAATTAGCCACGCATATAACAGAATACTTTAGGCAGATTTTAATGTTGACACTTATGATGAAGATCACAATATAAAAAATACAAAGAATGTTTGTCTGGAGCCGTACAAATGCTCTTTTAGATAATTCTTGTTTTAAGGAAAATAAGTTAAGCAATGAGCAAACTTCAAACATTCATTTTGTATCTGTGTAGTAAAATTGTAAGCATACGCACCAGAATTCGTGGGGAGGAGTGTGAACACGAAGTTACTTGTGCATTGTAATAATAAACTCGACAAATCGAGCACTGTAACGTGGTGAAAAACGGTGTCGGGCAAAAACTGTTTTTTTTAGTTTAGTGAAATTTAACAACTCTTTTCGATACAGTCTGTAACCTATTTTTCTTTATTATTAGATTTTTAAATCTTGAGAGAAAAAGTATGAGTACTTACTTTCCAGCGGCTTCGGGCATTAAGAAACCGCCTGCCTTGTTACATAAGTCGGTCACGTGTTATACGTTGTTCTAGGATATAACGGGCTTGTTTGACGGAGAGACTAGTATTTTTTTAACTACCATTCAACCTACAACACGTCGATCGTACTTCTAAAACTTCAGTTACCCCAGAACGAGGTGCTGAACACGAACCAAAGTTGCAAGGAGGCTAGTGTTCTTTCGTCTATCAGTTGCCGTTATTAGATTTGAGAGTGATTTTTTTCTTTTACACTGTAGGAGCGAAGTGAATGTATTTTTTTCTATTTATTTATTTATGGTCTCCGTCTATTTAATGTTTAGTTTTTGATATTTAAAATAAGGGTTTATGTGTTAGGCTTCTACAAAAGTTTAATGTTGGGGTTTGAATAAAAGTAGAATAAGGTTTAGTAAGCACATGGATAAAACAAATGGATGAATTAGGCCAGTGAAATAAATGAGTAAAGATATGCAACAAATGAGTAAAAGATATGAAACAAATAATGGTTGTAATACGGCGCGGACAAAATGAACATTTAAAACAAGGCGAACGAACAAAAACAAATTTATACTCTATAATGACAAAACTTACATTAATACAAAAAAATATTACTAAATCTTCTAACAGAATAATAGTGTGTATATATATGTGTGAGCTCGTGTGTGTGTGTGTGTAACACAACTAAACTACAAAAAGAATTGCAAATTTAAAATGTCCTTTTTCTATGGTTTGAAACAGGCAGTTTTTTAGAGACGGGAAAGCGTCTCATAGTTCTTGTATATGAATGTCTGCGAGGCATGGTGTTGCTGCTGCCGAGAAATTTTGGTCAAAGAGAAGGTGTTACCGCTACGAAGAAAATTCGTAAAAGAGAAAGAATGTGTTTTAAGATGGCGTATTTATATAAAATACCGTTTTGTAAGTGGCTCAAGACGCAGGACTTGAATTTACGCGCGCCGACGTAGTTGTAAGTATATCACGTGGTCCTCCTGGCTAATGGTTTCCCGAGACTGAACATTGAGCGTCCGCCATCTTTGTGGGAACAAGTGGCATACCGCCCAAAATAATTTATAGGAATGTAAAGTCCTATAACACTACTGAAGATACCCCCCACTCTACGTAGCATTACCTCACGAGGAATTTACCATAATTGTTGGTATATAAATTATTAGTTTCTTATATGTAATTGTTTTATTTATTCATCATTTACTTGTAATTTATTCTATTATTTAATTATTGCTTGTTCCCCGATTCATAATAAAGTGGTTGCTGAATTAAAGTAATAATCACTTAATGATTACAAAACTTTACAAAATAATGACTAAAATTGAAATAAACATGCAAGTTAAAACAATGCCGATTATAATTTATAAAAAAAATTATTTTCAAATTTGAAACAATTAAAATTATGAACGAATTTCAGTCTTTAAATTTTCTTTAAGTATTTGATTTTTAAGTCTTTGTATCAAATTTATTTGTATTTTATTTATTTACTTGTAATTTGTTTAATTATTTTGTTCCTGATTTCATAATTCAATTGTTGCTTTTTTAGAATAATCACTTAATAATTACAGTATTGTAACTTTATAGAATTACTGAAAATAAAATAAAAAAACAAACATGTAAATCAAAACAATGCTGATTTTTTTTAATTGTTTTCAAAATTGAAATTATCTTAAAATTTAACGCAGCATTCTACAACTTCTTTTTCTAATCAATTATTTAAAATAATATCTAATAAAAATCTGTATAAATCCAACATTGTCCCTTTTTAAATATAATTTTAAAGTTTTCTAAAACTATCTTTTACAATTATTCCTTAAATTATGATGGACTACATGCAAATAAATCGAGTAGGTCTTCTCTTTCGGTGGCCTATTATCTGATGTTTGGATTTGTGCAATCAAGATATAATTTTTCAAATTCAGCAGAAGAGTACTTTAACTTATTACAATGTCTTCAACTGTAAAATATTTTTCGAGTAGTGAACAAGAAAATGAAGTAAATACCTGGTGAAAAAGAGTTCCCTCAGGTCCTGGAATGACTTTATGATTTATGCCATCCAAACATGTATGTCGATAATCAAGAAGCGTTTTCCGAACATGTCCTTCACAAGTCCATAGTAAGAAACAGAACAATATGACATGATCATCTTAAAAAAAAAAAATATATATATATATATGAAAATCATTAAGAACAAAACCACAGCATCATTTTACTAATTAATTACTTGGAAAATTTTAAAAACTCACCCGCCACGAAAGGAAACATGCTTGCACTTAAATTAGGCGCGAAATAACCTCATTGGGTAAAAGAACAGCTTTCACCTCAAATGTTGGGTCGCTCACATCATCATCATCATCATGTCGCGCCGCCAGCACGGATATCCCTGACCCTCTCTCGCCACTTCTCCCTATCATTCATCGCCTCCGGCAGGTCTTCAGGGTTACATCCCATGTCCTCACATAGTTGCTGTATGTAAGTTCGTGCTGGTCGTTGTGGGGGTAGTATGTAATTTGGTTATTTCAGTAGATTGCTCTCTAAATTATTCCCACCACAAATACAACACAAAACATTACAATCGCGCAAAAGAAATGGAATAGAACACAACGAACATTAAATAACAAACAATTTAATGTGCATGTAACAGAATATGAAAAACAAAATACATGATGTGTAAATGGCCTTTTGGAAAATAAAGTTTGAAGAAGAGAATAAATTTGTTGAAAGATGTGTGTATGTTCATGTTAACGAAGTCCGTAAATAAGTCGTTCTTACTTACATTAAATTTATAGCGGGTTTTATGATTGTGGCGACATCGTGTCTCGTGGATGAAAGAAAGTTTGTCGGGTTTTCCTTTTGAATATAATTCTCGGCCATTTGAAAAGAGGTCATGAACTTTAGTTGAGGTAGGAAAGGAATTGGTTGGACATAGTATCGGCTACTGGCTTAGTGGCTTGTGTTCGTCTGTGTCTTCGTTTGTGTGTAAGCTTGTTTTATTTCCGAAGAGATACAAACTCTCAGTGAGCACAAGGCCCAAAATAGGGGGGAAAGGGAAAGGGACGAAAGCTGTATTTTCTTATGAAGCCCTAGCTAGTCTCACTTATCGCCAACAATCATCGTTTAATCAGTTTTTTTCCTCTCATTCTATACAATAAATTCATTCATCCACCAACCACGCTACAATCACCAAAATACCTTCATTCGCTCCATGAAAGTCCTAAAAAATGTTATAAAATGAAATGATTTATATACAGCAAGTTTTAAGGATGATGAGGGATTGGAGAAAAAAGCCCCAAGGTAAAACAAAACATAAACCCGGTTGGTTTCCCTCCCATCCCCCCTTCTATGCTGTGGAGAGTTGACTGTTTTTTGTTACCTGGATAAGGCCCCAAAACAAGCCAAAACTCCTATAGGGGACAAAAACCTATGACTAAACTGGATAAAAGAAAGTAATGGAAAGGGGAGGGGGCGGTCAGGAAAGGGGGATAAACATGAAATACAGAAATATGTGACCAAGATCCTCAAAAAGGGGCCGGGACTCACAAGTGGTTGAAAGGTGAGAAAAATAACTGGGAGTGGGGAGGATCTTGAGTAAAACTAACATCTAAATATCGGGGACAATGACACACATCACTCTACTAGCTAGGGGGTCAAGAGATTCTAAGAAATTTGTAAACTTCCTACTTACCCGGGGTGGGGTCCCGAAGGACCCGGACCATCGTCACCATGAGCAGGCAGAGGAGGGAAGGATGACTCCAATGTTGCTCCCTTGCATACGACCAAGCTTGCTGCATGTATCCACCTTTTGCTGAATGTTATGCGGTCCAAGCATTTTCTATCGCATCTCATCTTGACCCTAAGCTGATGCCTGAAGAACAAGATCAGATCACGATAAGAAAAGTTTGCACCCTCATACAATCCCTTGTTTCGCGTCTGCCAAATCACCATTCTAGCCACGGCTAGGATCACGAGAAACACCACACGTTTCTCACCCTGAAACGGAGGGCTAACGTTGTCCACGACGTAACCAACGTCGAGCGGCACAAGCTCTCTGGGACTGATGCGAGCCGTCCACTCCTCAACGTGGCTCCAGAACGGGCGAACCCGCTCGCAGTAGTAGAAGGCGTGCAAAGCCGTTTCCTCTAGTCCACTAGCGCAGCGGGCGCAGTCAGGCATGTCTGCTAAGCACGCTCTGTAAGCCCAGTCGTTGAGGGCCAACGCGTTTCGAGCTAGCCGCCAGGTGAGCGAGAATTCGTAGTTGTTCAAGAAGCCCGAACCTGGCGCCCAATTCCACTGGGAGCGAATCTCCTCCGCCGACCAGCCGAGTCGATCTACTAGAGGATCCGAGGCGGAACCCACCACTAACCTTCTATATAGCTCCTTGCGAGTCCATGAGAGGTCGCTGGACCGAGGGAGTTTTCGAAGGGCCCCGCGGCACTCGATGACGAATGGCGGCTCGTCCCTCGGTCTACGACGACCTTCTGCCGAGGGACACAACCCCAGTTCAGGGAAGGCAACCCTGACCTTGAGGCTCCACACCACGTCCGTGGTCAACGAGCAGCCCAGGTAAGCCAGTCTCTCAGCGAGCCGATGGCTCTCGAGATCCGGCATCCCCAGACCCCCATCGCGAGGACGTTGATATCAGACCTGCCTACTGACCAACGGGCTTCGACCTTTCCAAAGAAGCTTGAAAAGGGATCGTATCAGTGCCACCCGATGAACCTTAGGCAGAGGCAGTACGGACAAACGGTAAAGGATCAAGGGGAAGATGTACACGGCGCACACCTCCGCCCTGCCCTTTAAGGACAACCGCCTTCGAAGCCAGGCAACCAACCGCGCTTCTACCTTAGCCCGTACTTCCAACCAATTTCGCTCCAGCTGGAGGCCGGGCCCGAACCACACCCCAAGGATGCAGACGGGACCGTCACTCCAGCGGAAGGGCCCTGGCAGGGGAACGCTGCCCCTCCAGGCACCCAACCGCAAGCCTTCGCTTTTGTCAAAGTTGACCTTGGCACCTGCTACCTTTTCGTATCTCGCGACTGCCTCCTTCACAGCCACTATATCCCGACGCCTGGACACAAAGACTGTGATATCATCAGCGAACGCGGAAATCTTCGCTCGGACGCTGCCGCTTAGCAAGATTCCGCGCAGGGCCGGACGAGCCCCCCTGTCCCTAAGCCTTCGGAGCAGGGGCTCCAAAGCAAGGACATAGAGAAGAGGGGGACAAGGGGCAGCCTTGCCGGACCGATCGCTCGATCGCAAAAGCCCCCGAACGCATCCCGTTCACCTGCACCACCGCCTGTGGGTTATGGTACAGAATGCTGATCCATTTGCGGAACTCCGGTCTGAATCCGGCGGTCTCCAAAACCGCCGCCAAGAACCGGTGGTCCACCCTATCGAAGGCCTTGGACTGATCTAAATTGATCAGCGCGGCTTCCGTGTCGTCTTTTATCCCCTCTAAGATCTGGCGCACCAAGTGCAAGTTGTCTTGGATTGATCTTCCCTTCACAGCGTAGTTCTGTTCAGGGCCGACCAGATCACTGATGACAAGCTGCAAACGGTTCGCCAAGACCCGGGCCAAAATCTTTAACTCTGTGTTAAGCAGAGTTATGGGCCTGTAATCATCTAGATCCCCCCGGACATGCCTGCCTTCTTTCTTCAGCAATGTGATCACACTCTTGGTAATGCTACCAGGGATGGCTCCCTGGGCAAGCCAGTGGTTGAACACATCCGTCAGAATAGGGACAAACATGTGCGACATCCTCAAGTACACTTCGTAGGGTAAACCATCCAGTCCAGGCGACTTGTTAAGGCCGACCTGCTTCAACGCACTACGGACTTCACACTCAGTAATCGCACCCTCGCAACTAGCCGCTTCCGCCTCCCCAAGGCGGGGGAAGTCGGCCAAATAGTCACGAAACTCCTGAGCCTGGAGGTCAGGACAGCGGGCAAAGCGATCTCGAAAGTGTGTCCGGAAAGCCTCACGAATCTCACGGCTCGATCTCAGCACGCGCCCGTCCGGGGCGTTAACGCACTCGATGTACCGACAAGGGAACCTTCTCAACTCTTCCTAACGCATAAATGCGTTACATTTCACGGCCTCGTTCGGAACTCTTTTTAGCCTATTTCTAACTACGAAACCCTTGTAGCGCTCGCTAGCCTCACGCTCAAGGTCCCCCTTGGCTAGATCTATGGCTACGGACTCCCCACTTCCACCGCCCGGGAAAGTCTATCTTCTAAGGATTTCGCCTTCTTTGCCCTATCTAGTGCGAGCTGTTGGCTGTATTTGATGGCGAAATCCCTAATCCTATACTTAAGGGATGCCCACAACTTATTCCCAGTAACCGCCCCCACTAACGACCGCTGAATTAGGTTTTCCAGCCGCATCCGGAAGTCCCATATCTCCAGTAAGGAGGTATTGAACTTCCAGTAGCTAGCCAGACTAGGCCTATTTGCTAACCGCAGACTGACCCTAACCAGTTTATGGTCAGACCGCCCTAACCAGTGGAACGTGGGACAAGTAACTAGGTCACTGTCAGCTCTACTCACTAATACTCTGTCTAGGTAAGACCGGACCTGGCCAGAGGGCGAACTTCCTATCCACGTCCACGTCTCCCTCCCGGGGTGATCCAGACGGTATCTGTCGACCAGATCGAACTCAGTCAAAAAGTCCGACAGGCCGCTGTCACACCTGGCCCAAACGCTAGCACCCCGCCCGGCCCTATCTATATTGGGGTCAAGGATCGCATTCCAATCCCCCACTAGAACTGTCCGTCTCGAAGCATCCAGGAACGACCCCAACCGCCGAAGGAAGGAGCGCCTCTCCGCAGCAGAATTAGGCACATGAACCGCAGCTATCCGAAACTCGAAGGTTTTCACGGCAACATCAGCCACCAGCAGCCGGCCCCCGTCACCTGCAAAGACAACATTAACAACCGCATCAAGGCTGCGTCCAACTAGCAGAGACACCCCAGCGCCGAAGCGGCTGCCGAATGCTGAATAAACAACAAAGTCATCCTTCAGCACCCGACAGTCCGCCTCGCAAACGAAGTGAGTCTCCTGCACCGCAGCGACATCCACGCACAGGTTCGAGAGTTCAGCAAGCAAGTGCGCACACCTGCTTGCGTCCCTCAGTCCCCTCGCATTCAGACTAGCAACGTTTAAAGCCATCCTGGCGCATTTACCTGATCAGTGTCGACGATGGGCCGGAAATCCTCGGGGTTGAGGATGCCAACAGCCTGTCTCAACGAGCCGGAGCCGAGTTCAGTAGTCATTCGGCAATTCCTGGACACTCCGCCAACATCCATCGGGAACCGCACCTTTAAAGACCTATAAAAAGAAGGGTGAACCAAAATCGGGACCCTCCCTGTACAATAAGGCAGACATCGTTTTAAAGAGGGGTGCTCCAACTCCGCCAGCTCAACACCCGTGTCGGTTTGACGGAGCGTATCCAAGAACTTCCATACGCCCTTCGCACGGTCGCCAGCCGAACGGATGAAGGTGGTCACCATGGGTGCACGCCTAAAGTTGCTCGGGTTACAAATTCTCTTGCCATTTACTTTTTCCAGGTTCAGCAATGGCTTCAGTGACTTCCGGAGCTGGTGATCCGTCACGGATTCCAGCCCGACAGTACACAGAGCCACCGCCTTCCTGCACTGTTCTTCGGTCAGGTCTTGGTTGGTTACCTTCGCCTTCCGCCGGGATCGCTTTGGTGCAGAATCTGCTGTCGCTGGTTCTGTCACTGGTTCCTTCTCTGCGGGTGTCGCTGCGGGTGTCGCTGCGGGAGTCGTTGCTGGAAACAATTCCGGAGAGGAGGATGGGCTTAGAGAGGGAAGGGAAAAAGTCCTCAGCAGATTTTGGGGGGAAAGTCTCTCTTGGGACTGAGATCTTGCGGTGTGCAAGATTTGGTGGGGGCGAGTCTTTTGTGGCTGGGGAGGGTGATGTAACAGTTCAGAGGATTGTGAGGGTTGTGAACATTGTTTTTCAGGGGGAGTATGGTATTGAGGGGGAGGTGGTAGTGGCGGAAGTGGTAGTGGAGGAAGAGGTGGTGGAGCAAGAGGTGGTAGGGGAAGAAGTGGAGGGGGAAGTGATAATAAAGGATGTAGGAATGGTAAATGCAGTGGGGCTTGTTGAGGTGGAGGTTTTTGTGGAAAGGCATTAGAAGGGCCTTCCAGGGGATCCTCAGTGCAGGGTGGCCCTGAACATACTTTCTTGGCGGCTCCTTCTCCGCTGCTCCTTCTCCTCTTCAGATTTGTAGCTGTCTCCATTGGAGTTTCTTGTGTTTCTTGTGCTTCTGGAGTAGTGGGAACTGGTTTGCTTTTGGCTTTCTTTCTAGCCTTGGTTGCAGAAGGATGCTCGGTGATGTGTGCGGGAATGGGCGCCGTCACCGACTTGGGTATAAATACTGCAGATGTTGTTGCTTTTGCAGGGGCTGTCTCCATTTCTTTAGCAGGAGAGGCAGATGTGGACTTATCCTCCGCTTTTTGGGGGGGTTTCTTTTTTTTGTGGGTGACTTCAATCCAATCGTCCGCTTTCTTCTGCTGGGCCTGGTCTGGCTCCTTTTCAGGTGTAGCATCCCTGATAGTGACTGTAGAGACTGTTGTTGCTGCGGTTTCTGTGGTGACTGTGGCAGCTGCAGCTTTTGGTGGATCCTTTTGGGGGCAAAACTTCGATATATGCCCCAACTGCTTACAGCTCCAACAGCGCGGGCGTCTGCCTTCCACAATCACCATCATCTGCCTGTCTCTGCTGACAATGGTTTCAGGAATTGCCTGAAAACCCTCCCGAGTTAGGCACATCCGGAATACGTAGTCTCCGTAGGCCGTCCCGGCTGCCGACCTAAGCAGGTTGATCTCTTCAACGCGTCCATACGTGCTGAGGAACGCGACCAGCACTTCACCTGATAAAAACGCCGGGACGTTACAGACAGTGACCCGAATCCTACGGGTCCCTAAATACTCCGGCTGGAGTCGGAAGAATTTTGTATTTATGTTGCTTGAGGCAACCTTTGCCGCTTGGTCACTGGAAGGGAGCAGGACGTCCCATGTCGCGAAACTCTTTCTGCAGAAGTATTGGCATGGGACGCCCGCTTTCCGTAGTAAATCTTCGAACCCTTCCTTTTTTAGTCCGACAAGCCGCCTTGACTTTAGATCTGTCACTACCAGTGAAACGATCCTTGGTTCGATTTTTTGAAGGATTTCCGGGATGGGCAAAATCTCATTGCCTTTGAAGTAGTCGGCATATTTGCCCACCCGGTCCTTTTCATAATCTTCTGGATTTTTCGGTTGAATCTTCCATGGCGACGGCGACGGCGACGAACTTTCTGGCTTGGTCTTCTGTCCTGGTGGAATAGGGCTCCCTGACTCCGAAGGAAGAGATGGCCAGTTAGAGCCAATAAGGCTCGTTACTTGTGTTCCTTGAGTTTCTTCCGACTGCGTCGGGAGGGCCTTTTTTTCTGGTTTGTCAGTCTTTGGTTTTGGTAGAATATTGTGGCGAGACGGGCTAGAGGGCTGTGAAGTAGGAGAAGAAGCCGTAGAACCCTCCATAGCTGCAGTAGTAGTAGCAGCCAGGAGGGTAATTTAAAAACCTCCAACTGTAGCAAGAATTGAGGGGGGTTCTACTTTCTACATAAACAAGATGAAAAAAAGTTCAACGTAGAAAATCGAATGGTAGAACCCCAGATAAAAAAAGCCAAAAATAGGCAAGTCCAACGGGCAAGTCCAACGGGCGTCAAAAAAGTTTAAACAAATTTGGACAAAGAATAAGTGACGGAAAATTAGACTAGTCAATGACAAAAATAAATTAAAAACAAGTCAAACTAGAGAGTTGAAAAAAGTCACTTGCAAGAAATATTCCGGTAAGACGACAGAAAATAAATTAGCATATAAATTAGAATAAGTAAGACAAAAAACAAGTCTTACGAAAAATAATAGTCAGTATTACCGAGAATAACAAGTCTTGCCAAGAAGTCCAAAGATTCACTTGCTTGTTATCACTTAGAATTCAAAGAAAACGTAACATCAACCGTGTTGTGTGTAAGCTTGTGTCTTGTGTGTCTGGCTTCCTAACTCTGTGTTATTTATATCCTACAGGTGGATCAAAGAATCGTCCTAAAATTTTTGCGCGTAGACATTTATTGACCAATCAGATTTGTATTTTACTATTTTATTTTCGAGCCTAAATGTTTTCTGTTAGTTCACTTCCGATCCTAATTTTCTAGAATGTTCTATTCCATGTTTTTAGCTGATTGGTTGAAAAATATAAAAATGTAATTTAAATGCTAATACGGGTTTGATCCTAAATTTCTAGAATGTTCTTAAGTATGTTTTTATTGCTTATTTTAAGACTAGAAGAAATGTGTATCCTATATGCCCCCACCCGCAGATTGATAAATATTGAAAGTATTTATTAATATGTAATATAAGTCTTAAAATGTTTCGGCCAATGTACCTTTCTTCCAGATTTTGTGGTGATGTTTGCAGGTGTATTTGTCGGTGTGGAGGTTGGTTTGGATAATGTGGTTTTTGTAGGTGTAGATTGTTTGGTCATAGTTTCCGTTATTGGTAAGTCCAAGTACGCCGGTTTTAGTCTGTCTATGGAGACAGTATCAAATTTGCCTTTTATGGCAAGCTTAAAATATTTGGGGTGTCGTTCAACTACCTGGAAAGGTCCGGAGTAAGTAGGACATAAGGGTTTTTTGACTGCATCATTTCGAATAAAAACGTATTTACAGCCGTGAAGGTCTCTTGGTGTGTAAAGTTCTTTTGTTTGTGTTCTTGTGGGTGTGTAAACTAAATCGTTCATTTTCTGTTTAAAATTTTTGACAAATGTTGTTGTAGGTTGTAAGGAAATGTTTTTTTCACAAAATTGACCTGGCAGTGTTAAGGATGTTCCAAAAACCATTTCGGAAGCTGTACATCCCAGATCTTCTTTGATAACATTCCTTATTGATAATAAAACAAGAGGCAAATTATCAAACCATGTTTTGGAGTTGTTGCTAGCTGTTAAAGCTGTTTTAAGTTGTCTATGGAATCTTTCAATTAATCCATTTGCGCAGGGGTGATATGCTGTTGTTTTTATATGTTTGACTCCCAATAACTTTGTAAACTCATCGAAAAGCGTTGATTGAAATTGGGAGCCTCTGTCTGTTGTTATTACTGAAGGACAACCAAAGACTGCGATCCATTCTCGTAATATGGTTTTAGAGATAGTCTCTGCTGATATATCTCTAAGTGGGACGGCAACAGGCCATCTTGTAAATCTGTCAATGATGGTGAGTATATATTGACAGTCATTTGCTATTGGCAATGGTCCGACAATATCGATGTGTAGGTTTGTGAACCTACCATCTGGTTTTTTGAATTGTCCTGGAGGAGACTTTGTGTGTCTGTTTGTTTTGCTCTTCTGACAACTCAAGTAGGTTTGAGTCCAGTTTTTTATGTCAGTGTGCATATTGGGCCAAACAAAACGGTTGCTAATTAATTTTGTGGTTGCTCGGCGTCCAGGGTGTGAAAGGTTGTGGAAATGTGTAAATAACCTTTTTCTAAGTGATGGTGGTATATAAGGTCTTGAGTGACCTGTTTTAACATCGCAAAGTATTATCCAAATGGGACAGGATATTCCTTCAGCTGTAGGGAAGTGTCCTTTAGTTTGTCTAATGTGGCATCTTTTCGTTGCTCATCTGCAATGAGCTCGAAGGTGAGATCTACCGAATCAATAGACTGTATTGTGGAGCGTGAGAGTGTGTCTGCCACAATATTGTCTGAGCCTTTTATGTATTGGATATCCGAGGTAAATTGCGAGATATAGTCCAGTTGTCGAGTATCTCTGGGCGTATATTTCTCGGTATTTACATGTAAGGCGTAAGTGAGTGGTTTGTGATCAGTGAAAACGGTGAAATCTCGTCCTTCGAGTAAGTGACGAAAGTGCCTTATTGACAAGTAAATTGCCAGTAACTCCCTTGAGAAAGTGCTGTATTTTCGCTGTGCGGTGTTTAATTTCATTGAGAAAAAGGATATTGGTTTTTCCAAGCCATTTTGTTTTTGTTGCAAGACTGCTCCAATTGAGTCTCCTGAAGCGTCTGTTGTTAGAGAAAGTGTACTAGTGTTCTCATTAGAGATGTAGGAGAGCTTGGTAAAATCTGCTAATGCTTTTTTAGCATTGTGAAAAGCAGTTAAAGCTTCTCCTTCAATTTGAATTTTTGCGTTTTTATTTTTTTGTTGTTGCAACCTGTTTGTGAGTGGGGTTAATATTCTGGAACAACCTGGAATAAATCTACGGTAGTAATTTACCAAACCGAGAAATCTCCGAAGTTGTCGCAGTGATGTTGGTTGTGGGAAATTTTGTATAGCTGTCACTTTTTCTGGGACAGGTGTGATTCCCTGTTCATCTATCGTATGGCCTAAGAAGTTTAATTTCGAGACAGCAAACTCACATTTGCTTAAGTTGATTTTCAAGCCGAAATGTGTTAGTCTCTCGAAAACTTGTAACAAGTGGTCTTGATGTTCTTTGGTGTCACAGCTAGCAATTAGGACATCGTCGATATAGGCAAAGGCAAACGGTAACCCTCTCAATACCTCGTCAATGAGTCTCTGGAAAGTTTGGGCGGCATTACGTAATCCAAATGGCATTCTGGTGAATTCGAAAAGTCCAAAAGGAGTTGTAATAGCTGTTTTTTTTATATCTTCCTCTGCTACTGGAATTTGGTAGTAAGCCTTAACCAAATCCAGTTTTGTGAAGATTTTGGTTCCTTGCAAGCCCATGGCGAAATCGTGTAGACGTGGAATTGGATACCTATCAGGAACTGTTTTTGCGTTGAGGTTCCTGAAATCCCCACAAGGTCGCCATGCGCCTGTTTCTGGCTTTTGAACCATATGTAGGGGTGAGGAGTATGGACTACTAGAAGGGCGTATGATTCCTAATTGTAACATGTGCTGAAATTCGTCTTTTGCTGCTTTATATTTCTCTGGATGTAGTCTGCGTGGTGATGCATGTGTGGGTGGTCCAGAGGTTGTGATATAATGTTTAGCTGTATGACGAACCTCATCAGAATGTTTAAAGGGCGTAGTGAGAGTTGGAAATTTAGTGATCAACTCTTGTAATCCATTCGCATCTGGTATTGCCGCACAAATTCCAGTTGACCGGTAGATTGAGGTGATTCCCTTAGCCGTCAGTTCAGTGTTACAATCGACGAGAGATCGCGTAGCCATGTTCACAGAAACGTTAAAATGGGACAAAAAATCAGCTCCAAGAATAGGTGTTTTGACTTGGGCTATGGTGAAAATCCACGGAAAAGATCGACGTAAACCCAAATTGAGCGTTAGTGCTATCTCTCCGTAGGTTTCAATTCTTGATCCATTTGCCGCTTGCAGTGTGAATGAAGATGGTTGGTGTTTTTTCTTGGGATCCGGTGGAATAACGCTTATATGTGCGCCGGTGTCGACTAAAAATAAATATCCAGTATTTTTGTCCCGAATGTAAAATAGACGACTTCCTTGTTTTAAACCAGCAGCTAATGTCGTCTTTACTTGCTGCCGGTGTAACCGTT
The DNA here is from genome assembly GCA_963585895.1 of Sepioteuthis lessoniana. Classification (NCBI taxonomy): domain Eukaryota; kingdom Metazoa; phylum Mollusca; class Cephalopoda; order Myopsida; family Loliginidae; genus Sepioteuthis; species Sepioteuthis lessoniana. Next base: position 33,019 of record CAUZXS010000284.1, on the reverse strand, counting down.
TCCCTGATTCTGTGTTGATGTAGGTGTGGTCGAATGGAAGTTGCATGGTTTTATGCACTTCTTTGCCTCACATCCAAATTTGAAATGATACCAACAGGTATCAAAAGTGCGTCGCCTTCTGGGAGGTGAGTTCGACCTATTTCGTCTTCTGTTCTGTGAGGAGGTTCTGTCAGGACAGGAATGTTGGGATGCTTTGAGCTTCACCAAATTTTGGACTTGCAGGGATAAATTTTCCATGCCCTGTAGCAGCTCAGTTAACATGTCTGGCGTGGTTGTTTGTGATGTTGTGTTTGTTGGCGTTGGTGTATTCCTTGGTGTTGCGTCATTTGTTGAGTTGTATGATGTGGAGTAAACGTTCTGGTTTTGGTTATTTTCGTGTATTCTATCAGCTATTTCCGATACTCTCTCCAAGTCTAAATCTTCAGGGAGTGATGCAAGTATCTGTGTTGTATGAGAGTGGAGTTTGTCCGTCCATAGTTTTTTTAACACTGTCTCGAACATGGTGTTGCTTCCTAACAGAGATTTTATTTTTCTCAAGAGTTGTGAGGGTGTCATATGTCCAAGAGTCAAATTGTAAAATAGATCATGTAACTTTTTTCCATCAGATGTACCCATACGTTTAATAATGGCGTTCTTTAGTGTATCATATGGTTTGTCTTCAGGCATATGGTCTAGCAAATCGACCACTTCTGCCGCCACGTCGGTGGGAAGTTTTTCCACGACGTATGCATACTTTGAGGTTTGCGATGTAATTTTTTTAGCGCTAAAAAGTGCATTTAGCCTCGAAAATCATACTGGTATGTTAGTTGGGTTGTAGCTGGGAATACTGGCTGATATTGTCGCTGTTGTGGGTTCAATGTCGCTGTTTTCCATTTTTACGCGTTGTAATAATTTTTTGTGCTGTTTTTTAAAATGAGAGCTGTTTTTGTTTTTGTGTTTTTATGTGTGGTTGCGTGCTTTCACCCGTCGGAAGGTCACCAATTTGTGGGGGGAGTATGTAATTTGGTTATTTCTGTAGATTGCTCTCTAAATTATTCCCACCACAAATACAACACAAAACATTACAATCGCGCAAAAGAAATGGAATAGAACACAACGAACATTAAATAACAAACAATTTAATGTGCATGTAACAGAATATGAAAAACAAAATACATGATGTGTAAATGGCTTTTTGGAAAATAAAGTTTGAAGAAGAGAATAAATTTGTTGAAAGATGTGTGTATGTTCAAGTTATCAGAGTCCGTAAATAAGTCGTTCTTACTTACATTAAGTTTATAGCGGGTTTTATGATTGTGGCGACATCGTGTCTCGTGGATGAAAGAAAGTTTGTCGGGTTTTCCTTTTGAATATAATTCTCGGCCATTTGAAAAGAGGTCATGAACTTTAGTTGAGGTAGGAAAGGAATTGGTTGGACATAGTATCGGCTACTGGCTTAGTGGCTTGTGTTTGTCTGTGTCTTCGTTTGTGTGTAAGCTTGTGTCTTGTGTGTCTGGCTTCCTAACTCTGTGTTATTTATATCCTACAGGTGGATCAAAGAATCGTCCTAAAATTTTTGCGCGTAGACATTTATTGACCAATCAGATTTGTATTTTACTATTTTATTTTCGAGCCTAAATGTTTTCTGTTAGTTCACTTCCGATCCTAATTTTCTAGAATGTTCTATTCCATGTTTTTAGCTGATTGGTTGAAAAATATAAAAATGTAATTTAAATGCTAATACGGGTTTGATCCTAAATTTCTAGAATGTTCTTAAGTATGTTTTTATTGCTTATTTTAAGACTAGAAGAAATGTGTATCCTATATCGTCCTGCTTTTGCACATCCATATGTGGGGGTCCACAGGAGTACATCGCTTATGAGCTCGTCCTTGCTTCTCCAGCAGTGTCCCGCGTGTCTGGTTCGTCGAACTTGTATAGTTTTCGTTGGTGTCTCGTGGGGTGTTGTCGCCAGGACTTGTTCAGAAGAAAAAATGAAGAATGAAGACTTTTATGCGACTTAATTTTCAGGAAAAACTTTACTTTTGGAAGACGAACTTCTAAATTTGCTAAAGAAAACCCCAAAAAGCCCCCCCCCCAAGAAAAGAAAAAAAAAAAAAAACAACCCCAAAACACGTCAAATGTAGTCTTACACGTGCTAAGTCGAGAACCATAAAAGAGAGTTGACTCCTCCTCTCTCCTACTTTCTTTCTCTCTCTCTCTCTCTCCCTCTCTCTCTCCACCCCACTAGATGACCATGATATAGGAGTGGAACTTAGATATAAATACTATTAAAAATAGTAATAATTCAATCCTTCATTTGTTAAAATAGTATGCATACGTTGGAAGTGATTCCGTTTCAAGAAGTTTATTTCACAGAGGTCAGTAAATTTATTCTACTAAACTGTTTATTTAAAAATGCACATATTTGATTTAAAATAGTAATGTCTTAAATCTCAGCTGTATTCTGTGTTGTTTAAATGAAGAATGAAGACTTTTATGCGACTTAATTTTCAGGAAAAACTTTACTTTTGGAAGACGAACTTCTAAATTTGCTAAAGAAAACCCCAAAAAGCCCCCCCCCCACAAGAAAAGAAAAATAAACAAAATAACAACCCCAAAACACGTCAAATGTAGTCTTACACGTGCTAAGTCGAGAACCATAAAAGAGAGTTGACTCCTCCTCTCTCCTACTTTCTTTCTTTCTCTCTCTCTCTCTGTCCACCCCACAAGATGACCATGATATAGGAGTGGAACTTAGATATAAATACTATTAAAATAGTCAAAAAACTAATTCTACCTATGAAATAAAAACCTGACAGAGCCAGAATCGGATGATAGGATTAAATATACCCCAAAATTTCTTTGAATTTTAACATCCAGCAGTCCTGGACTTTAACTAAGTTAAAACTTAAGTTTAAAAAGGTTTGTGTTTTTTTTTGTTTTGTTTTTTTACCGCGTACACGTGGGAAGCAGCATGATGTACGTGCGAGTCTTGCGGCTTAACGCTCAGGATTGTCAGTTCGATCGGGGAACTACTGCTGCTCATCTATAAGAGTGGCTTCTATAGTTGAGAACAAAAACAGCCATCGAAAGATAACCATGACTCGTCGCTCACATAAGTCACCTTATACTGTTCTCATTGTGCCTCAGGCGCTCCGATAACCGCGCTAGTATGTTCGATTGTGACATTTTTACGATGGTCTTTATTTATCAATATTATCTTTCAAATATTTAATTTATTTACCAATAAAAAACACAAAAACAATGCCTTATAGATGCCTTGCACCAAATGTTTGGATTCATACAATCCGAAGAGATAATTTTTCACCAATAAATTAAGCAGAGCGCATATATTTTTTTTAATTAAAAATAACGATGAAAATAATTTCCTGTCTTGGTACTTTTCACAAGTTAGAAAGTTAAGACATTCATCGCACGTGTTGTTTTTAAAAGCTAAAACCTCATTTTTAAAAGATAAACTTTAAAGAAATTTTTTTATATAAATTCATGAAGGAATATTTTTATGGACATTGTGACGGCAAATTGACTAAAATCCCAAAACGGGACTTTTATTTTCGCACGTGTGAAGACGGGGCAGGTTGGCACTTGATCCCCTATATGATAAGTCCTCGTTCAGAGTTTTTCTCTCAGGCATATAAGAACTGGCATATTACGTGAGGGATTAATTTAGGGCCAGACTGACCGCCGCTGGCAAGGGGTTCCAAATTTCACACTATCCACACACTCACCAGGCCGCTTTCACTTCCTTCCCCAAGATAATGGAAGAATATGGACCTATAGGTTTTAGTCGTAATAATATTATATTGTAGTAGTCGGCAATTCCGGTTTCCCGTGTGATATTGTTAAGGAATTAAGAGGACAATTCTAAGCAAGATAACATAAGGCGAATAGAAGCTGAAAAGGAAGCATGAAGTAACAACATAGACCACGAGGTAACATAAAAATACATGAATTCCTTTACTACAGTTATATACACTTTCAAAGTGTCAAAACATATAATAATTTGACAGTCCACGAATATAAATGTCTTTTCTTGACTTTCGTCTTTCTTCAAATTGAGAGAGAGAGAGAGAGTGGTATACAAAATTTGGGTATAAAGGAGAAATGTCCCCAAAGTTACTTATCTTATTTTTCGACGGGGTTTCACTGGAGAATCTTTCTTCTTTCACGGGCTAATAGACTTTATTCTATTTTTTTACACTGGCTTGAAGAACCTGGGGTCCTTCGTGTCTCAGGTATTCTTTTGTCTTCAACCCGGAATACTGGCTATGGTTCGTCTGCCCGCTACGAATCCTGCCAAACAACTAAACTTTCTTCCTATCTACTTCCGCTGAGGGAAGGGGTCCCCACTTCCGTTTTGGGGTCCCAGCCAGTCATTTGGCTTCTCCCTCCCTCTTGGTGTCCGGCGACCTGAGGTTACTAAGTACCAACACCTGTTGATACCCCTCTGTGACCCACATTCTCTCTTAACGGTCACTTTTTTTGACGGCTAGATACTGTTAATTCAACGGGAGGATAGTATTAATCTTACCTCTATCGTCTCCGTGGGCTATCACGTGACACCTCCTTCCTTAAGAGAAGAAAGGGATAACAGAAATACCATAGAAAAAAAAAGGCAATTCATTTCACTGTTTTCTCTCCTTTTCTTTCTCCTCTCTTTTTTTTTTCACTTTACTTTTCTTGTATCCCCTTTCTTCTTCACGCTTTGACGAATTCTTTCCTTTTCCTTTTTTCGTCCTTCCTAATTTTCACCATAGAGGAAGACAATTCCTTTTCTCTTTCTTTCTCTCTCTCTTCCTTTCTTTTTCTTTAATCTTGTCTTCCTTTCTTTCTTTTCTCTCTCCCGGCTTTTGACCGTATCATGTTCCAACCTTAAGGAGGTAAATCTCTTTTTCTTTCTTCGTCATTTTTGACGACTTTGTAAGCTTAATTATCAAGCTCTGGGGAGAGAAATTTCCTTTTCTTTTCTCTCTTTCCCCTCTTCGTCACTCGTTGACTAGCCTCTTTCTCGTCCATCTCATATTTCAACATTGGGGACGAGAATTCCTCATTTTCTTTAGTTTTTCTCTCTCTCTCTCTCTTTCTCTCAACAACTATGAAAGAATATTCCGCTACTACATTTTCGTAGGGTGTTAGAGAAATAAACCTGGGTATTTTTTTATTAATTTCTCTAAGCCCTCTCTCTCTGAAACAGACAACTGGCTTAATTTTTCCTCGAATTTATTCGGCATTTCCGAGTTCTTAATTTTTCGAGGTGGGCCTTCTTGACGGACATATCTCTTTAATTTGTTTGCATGACACACTTGTGTCTGCTTCTTTCCCTCGTGGGTATCAATTCTATATTTCCTCTTGTCTATTCTCTGTGATATTACGTAGGGACCTATATATCGTCCACCACAGTGTGGTCGTTTATTTGAGGAGAGTAGCAGGACTTCGTCGCCCTTTTCGAATTCTTCCTTCTTAGCCACTTGTGAGGGTCCTCTCATCTTTCTCTTATCCTCTCGATAAGTATTAGGGAATTTATCCCCATTATTCGTTGGACCTTCATCCTTTCTCTGACGACTGGTCCTTTTATCTTTCTGTTTATTGAGGTGTGGAAGGTTCACTTCTTTTCTTTCCACTTTCTCACTCTGCGAGCGACTATGTAGTTTGTGCCGCCCACGTGGCTCAGCCGCCCTCTTGTCTTCCTGTTTGGCGTTCATTCTCACCATCTTTCTTTCTTCATTTTTGGCGCTCATTTTCGCCAACTTGCTTTCTCCATTTTTGGCGTTCATTTTCGCCATCTTTTTCGGGTGACACCTTTTTGTTTCTATCTCATTTCCCAGTATGAGGGAGATTCCTCTCATAGGTAGTTTATCTACCACACCAACTTGAATTGGTCCGTTTTTCCACTGGGACTTAAGGGTTATTTTACATAGCGGTATTTTTACCCTCTTTCCGCCAATACCCTCTATCATCACAGTCTCACGTGTTGCTTCTATTACCCCTTTAGGTAATTTATTTCGTAGAAGTAACGACTGACAAATATCGGCGCGCTCTTGGCTTTTAGCTTTTTGCGAAGCCCCGGAGCCTGTTCTGGACTTCGGTCCGGAGCGTGGCTCTGCAAAAGGAACAATGGCAGACTTGGGGCCTTTAATTAGGCACCTAGTTTCGACTAGGCTACCTTCGGGTGGGCGAGCTGCACTTTTGTCTCCTTTGTCACCCATGTACGGCACTAGACCAAGCGTCTAGTTTAAGCAGTAAAACTGGCATACGTGCCCGGACCCACATTTGGGTTCGTGAAACTGCTTGCCTCATCAGGCTCACATTGCACTAAGTGACCAGCAGGGGTCGAGTCTCGGCTCGTTCCCGACCTCCCCTCCCCTTTATCCCCACTTTAATCGGCCTTCGGGCTTTTGACCTTGTGTCAAGTCGTGTCTGGTGGGAGGCAGCGACAAATATCGGCACGCTCTTGGCAAAGCTCATTTAAGGAGGAATCCTGCATTTTGTGCGGTCGCATTCACCTTACCTTCCAGCGTTGATCCCACTTCTCGTGGTAGATCTGCCTTTCTTCCACCTACAAAGGTCCTTTTTAGGACCATAAGAGATCTCTGTCTGCGGGTCAGAGCATCTCAGGCGGTCAGTAATGACCAGTCGAAATAGACGGCCAGGTGGCAAACACGAAGACGGATTCTAAGACCAACCAGTCTTACCCTCGCTCGGTTCCGATTGTCCGATAAGCTGCGCAGCGCTAATGGCACGGTCCAGCTTTTAGCTACCGTTTCGCTATCTGCGCAGCGCTAAGATAACGCCCATCTTAGCCTCGGCCTCCTGGCCTGTCCGCTCGTCCGCACGGCTTTGACACGACAAAGCCTTTGCTCCCGTCCGATACGTCCGCACGGCTTTGACACGACAAAGCCTTCGCTCCTGTCCGATTCGTCCGCACGGCTTCGACCCGACAAAGCCTTCGCTCCCGTCCGATTCGTCCGCACGGTTTTGGCACGGCAAAGCCTTCGCTCCCGTGCGATACGTCCGCACGGCTTTGGCGCGAACCTAGCCATAACCATCGTCCGCACGGCTTTGACACGGCAAAGCTTTTGCTCCCGTCCGATACGTCCGCACGGCTAGGGGACCCGGCAAAGCCCCAGCCTTTCCTCGACCTCGACGCTCTTGCAAGGTACAACGCAGTCCACGTAACGACTCGCTGTTACGGACTGTTTTACCACTGCAACATCTGGCTCACGTACGACCCGCCGTACGAGCCAGCAGCCGGATCGACACACCCTTGGTTAACCCAACATACCGTCATAACCGGGAATATCGATCTACCAACCTCGACCGACCTCAGCTGCCCGCGACGACTATCCAACGGTATCCAACGACCCGACCGAATCTCAGCTTACCAGCAGCAAACATCCAGCTGTATCTCCACGACTCGACCTACGCCAGCTACCCTCGTCGAACGTCCAGCTGCGAACATCTACAACGCGACTATACCAGCTAACGACGTTACCCATCCTAGCTGAAGACTACATACAACCGCCACTGACATTTACATACACGCTTGTAAATACGACAAATAAATCGTCGCTTGTTATTATTGTTACCTCGCCTTTGTTCCTTCATATTGTTTTGGCTGTTCTCATTCACATAACTCATTTGCGGGGTCGACATACTTATCGGCTCCGCAACAAACTTTAAAGAATTTTTTCTCTATAAATTCATGAAGGAATATTTTTATGGACATAAAAAATAATTTTAACAGTTTTAACATTTTTTTTTATTCATTACCAAATGAAACTTGAATTAATTTCTTATCTTTGTAATTCACAACACATATCGTAACACGTCCACTAACGTACACATCGGATTACTCGCTTGCCCTAGTAAAACAATATCTGGTTACGAACGGAAGTGACGAATCCCCTTTTTACGACCTTAACCTCCCGTCTCAGATTTTTAAAAAAAAGGGATAAATTTGAAATTAACAATATTGTCACAAACAATACTATGAAAATGGAATAAATCATCTTCGATAGCCGACGCTACGCTAAAGAAGTGATTTATCTTTACGCCCATTTTTATAACTTTACACAAACTCTGCAGCGTGGCGCTGCCCTACTTTCATATAACAAAGGCTCCTGCGACGGCCAAACTCCAGAGATCTCCGAATCTTTCCTCTCCAGTTGTTGGGTTGCATTCGGTAGGCCGTTTTATCTCTGGGCGGTTCAACTGGGTGTGCCTCGGCACTGGAGAGTTCCTCCGGCCTCAGGGGGCCATCCCCCCCAGGCTTTTACTCTCTTCGGGGGGATGGGGGGTAAGTTTATTGCCTGGCGTCTGAGGCGCCCCAAAAAGAGGAATGCCGACGGGGTCGAAGGTATTTTTGGCCTTGCCGGACGCGTGTGGGCTTCGGCCCTGCGACTGGGCCCACCTTAAAAACGGCCTTGTGCCATATTCGTGCGTTGGTGGGACGTATGATAAATAATCGGATCTTTCCTCTCCAGTTGTTGGGTTGCATTCGGTAGGCCGTCATACCTCTGGGCGGTTCTGCCGGGTAAGCCTCGGCACTGGAGAGTTCCTCCGGCCTCAGGGGGCCATCCCCCAGGCTTTTACCCCCTTCGGGGGGTTGGGTTTATTGCCTGGCGCCCCAAAAAGGGGAATGCCGACGGTGTCGAAGGTATTTTTGGCCTTGCCAGACGCGTGTGGGCTTCAGCCCTGCAACCGGGCCCATCTTAAAAACGGCCTTGTGCCACATTCGTGCGTTGGTAAGACGTATGATGAATAACTAGAGGTCCTCGGATGCTCTCAGGAGCCGCTCTTAGCGGTCTCCAAAAGGCTCGAATTCTACGTCACATGGTGCATTCGCCTTTCACATCACATATTTATGCACAAACGGTCCTTTTAAGGTTCATAAGAGGTCACCGTCTGCGGGTCGGAGTACCTCTGGCAGCCTTTATTGGCTCGCCGAAATAGACGGCCTGGAGGCAAACACGAAGACAGATTCTAAGGCCAGCCGGTCTTAACTCTCGCTCGGTTCCGCTTGTCCGATTAGCTGCGCAGCGCTAATGGCACGGTTCAGCCTTTAGCTACCGCTTCACTATCTGCGCAGCGCTAAGATAAACCCAATCTTACCCTCGGCCTCCTGGCCTGTCCGCTCGTTTGTGCAGAGCTTTGGCGCCTTAACCCCCGTCGGATATGTCCGTACGGCTTTGACACGGCAAAGCCTTCGCTACCGTCCGTACAGCTTCGGCGCGGCACACCCTAAGCTGTCGTCCGACCGTCCGTACAGCTTCGGCACGACAAAGCCTTAGCTAGCGCCAGATACGTCCGTACGGCTTTGACACGGCAAAGCCTTCGCTATCGTCCGATACGTCCGTACAGCTTTGGTGCAACACAACCATAGCTACCGTCCGATATGTCCGCACGGCTTTGTCGCGACCCAGACATAGCTATTGTCCGCACGGCTTTGACGCGGCAAAGCCTCAGTTATCGTCTCGTTACATCCGCACGACTAGGGGGAACGACAAAGCCCTAGCTTCTCTGACTCGTTCGCTCGATCTCGTCCGTACTAAGGCCTGGCAAACCTTTACCATTGTCTCTCCGACCTTTCACTTGGTCCGTAACACTAAGACACGGCTCAGTCTTAGTCACTAGCTCGCCCGACACTACATGACCCAGCTGCCATCACCAAACTCGACCTCGACGCTCCTGCAAGGTACCACGCAGTCCACGTACGACTCGCTGTTACGGACTGTCCTACTACTGCAACGCCTGAATCACGTATGACTCGCAGTACGAGCCACTAACCGGATCGACACACCCTCGGTTAACCCAACATACCGTCATAACCGGGAATATCGATCTACCAACTACGACCGACACCAGCTTCCTACGATGATCATCCAGCTGCATTCTACGACTCGTCCGACCTCAGCTTCCAGCTACGATCATCCAGCTACATTCTACGACTTAACTGACCTCCGCTTCCAGCTACGATCATCAGCTTCTTCAACGACTCGATCAACCAACGCCAGCTACCCGCGACTAACATCAAGCTGCGCTCATTTACGTCTCAACCATCCAGCTATCAACGTTACAATTCTAGCTGAAGACAGGCTCTGCAACACACATTAAAAAAGTTGAGAAAGTTTTAAAAGCTGAAAACCTTATTTTTTAAGAATAAACTTTAAAGAAATTTTCAATATGAATTCATAATAGAATATTTTTATAGGCATAAAAAATAATTCTAATAATCTAACAATTTTTTAGAATTGTTTTATTCATAAAATATATTTTTTTATTTTTCATTTTAATTTAAAAAGTGAATAAATTACAAAAATTCTCTTATTTGTACATAGCTTCGTCACTAATAATCATTTATTGAATTAATGAATTAAATCATGTTCTTTAAAAATACCAGAATACTCTCTTCACTTTTCCTAGTATAGTAAGAAAAATGCTTCATATTGTTGATTTTTGCTGGCTTAGATTTTCACAAAAATTTAAAAGAGGTTTGTTTTTAAAAATCTTTTTAGGTATGTGAACTTTAGCGGGAAGAAATGTTTTGTTTATGTTTTTAGTGTTCGCATGGAATATTTAGTTTGCGTTTGTGCTGCAAGCCTCGTGGAAAAGGAAATAAGTAAGTGAATGATTGGAAGTTATGATAGAGTTGAGAATAGTAGCGTGTGTTGTTGGACGTGTGAGGGAAGTATGTAGCGAAAGTCATGTTTGCCGTTTGAGGAAATAAACTTTGGAGTTACCGTGAGTTTGTGTTTCTGGTTGTTTTGGGGAGAAGTATGGATGTCTCCAGAAAATGTTGCCCAGAGATGAAGTAGTCGCTCGGTGCCGGAGCGGAATTAGACATCGCAATCGACATAGCCAATTTTGGGGGTGAAATAAAGTTGTTCCTGTGTGTAGCATATTGAATTTATCTCATTCATATTCAACTGGGATCCCTTGGTCTAAGAGAAATAGACGCAAGGTATCCATAAATTAGATAGGTTCCCTCATTGTATCCATGCTGTTGCTGCTGCTGCTGCTATTTAAGAGCAGGCAGATGGGACGTCTGTACAGAACCAAGTCGTTCTGCGAAAAGGGTGTGTTTGGCAGCTTTCCCAGTTTCTGCTGCCAGGAAAGGAGATCCGGGTGAATAGGATAAGTCATCCTGATTGGGGGGAAATTATGCATCGTATTGAATTACGTGCCAAACCAAAATACGAAATTTCTTTCTGCTACAGAACCTTATTTAAGAATTAAACTTTAAATAAATTTTCAATATAGATTTATGCAGGAATATTTTTATAGGCGTAAAAAATTCTCATGATTCTAACAATTTTTTAAAATTGTTTTATTCATGAATAAAACTTTAGTTGAATTAATTTCATGTCTGTGTAATTCACAACACACTAAAACAACGTTTTGTAATAAAAAGCTATCAAATTCAATTAAAACTTTGAAGATTAAATTAATTTCATGTATTTGTTATTGATGACACATTAAAAAGGAAATTGCGAAAGTTTTTAAAAGCAAAAATGTCATTTTTTAAAAATAAACTTTAAAGAAATTTTCGATAACAATTCATTCATGAATTGTTATCATGAATGAATTCATTCATAAAGGAATATTTTTCTAGGTACAAACTGCGATACAAATAATTCTATCAGTTTTTCAGAATTATTTTTTTCGTGAATTAAACTTTAATTGCATTAATTTCATATCTCTGTAATTTTCAACACATTTGCCGCGACCTGCCTACAAACCTAAACAGATCGGATTACTCGTTCGCCCTAGAAAAATTACATCCAGGTACAGCCGGAAATGACAAAGCCCTTTTGCGATTCTAACCGGCCGTTACAGCTAAGAAAGGGATAAATTAACATTTATCAACATTTGCAAAACATTTCTGCCAGAAATAATTCTATAAAAATGGAATTAATTATCTTCGCTAGCCTATATCAGGCTAGAGAAGTACTTATTTTCTACGTCCATTTTTTAGAGAAGAACTTTCTATCTATGTGGCGTGGCAGAGGTGGTGTTGCCTTTCTTTCATATGAAAAAGGTTTCGGCGGCGCGGAAATTCTCGAAACCTATGTATGGCACTAGACCTTGCTATCTAGTTCAAGCCATAACCCGACATACGTGCCCGGACCCACATTTGGGTTCGTGAAACTGCTTGCCTCATCAGGCTCGCATTGCAACAAGTGAGCCGATGAGCAGCATAGACCAGCAGGGTTCGAGTCTCGGCTCGTTCCCGACCTTCCTCTCCCCTTTATCCCCACTTTAATCGGCCTTCGGGCTTTTGACCTTGTGTCAAGTCGTGTCTGGTGGAAGGCAGCGACAAATAAACAGAGGTCTACGCGGACGCTCTTTAAGGGTGTTTGTGTGACCTTTCCTCTCCAGTTGTTGGGTTGCATTCGGTAGGCCGTCGTACCTCTGGGCGGTTCTGCTGGATGTGCCTCAGCACTGGAGAGTACCTCCAGCCTCAGGAGGCAATCCCCGCAGGCTTTTACCCCCTTCGGGGGGGTGTTATTGCCTGGCGCCCTTAAAAGGGGAATGTCGACGGGGTCGAAGGTATTTTGGGCCTTTCCGGACGCGTGTGGGCTTCGGCCCTGCGATCGGACCCACCTTAAAAAAGGCCTTGTGCCACATTTGTGCGTTGGTGGGACGTATGATAAATAACAGAGGTCTACGCGGACGATCTTTAAGGGTGTTTGTATAGCCTTTCCTCTCGAGTTGTTGGGTCGCATTCGGTAGGCCGTCGTACCTCTGGGCGGTTTTGCCAGGTGTGCCTCAGCACTGGAGAGTTCCTCCGGCCTCAGGGAGCCATCCCCCTGGCTTTTACCCCCTTCGGGGGTTGGGTTTATTGCCTGGCGCCTGAGGCACCCCTAAGAAGGGGAATGCCGACAGGGCCAAAGGTATTTTTGACATCGCCGGGCGCGTTTGGGCTTCGGCCCTGCGACCGGACCCACCTTAAAAACGGCCTTGTGCCATATTCGTGCGTTGGTGGGACATATGATAAATAACAGAGGTCCACGTGGACAAATCCTATGTATCGTGGTTGCATTTACCTCACCGCCACTTCTAGTGGCAGATTCACCCGTTTCTTTCCCATCACATTGATGTGCACTAAAGGCCCTTTTAAGGTCCTTCTGCGGGTTGGAGTATCTCTGACGGTCCTTAACGACCAGTCGAAGTAGACGACCCGGAGGCAAACACGAAGAGGACTCTTAAGACCAGCCGGTCTTATCCATTCCATCGGTTCCGCGCGTCCGTTTGGCTGCGCAGCGCTATAGGCACGGGTTAGCGAAACAGCCTTGGCTACAAGTCCGATACGTCCGCACAGCTTTGGCGCGCAAAAGCCTTAGCTACCGTCAAGGATACGTTCGCACAACTTTGGCGCGACACAGCCATAGCTACCGTCAACCATACGTCCGCACAGCTTTGGTACGACACAGCTATAGCTACCGTCCCGACTCGTCTGCACAGCTTTGGCACGGTAAAGCCATTGCTACCGTAAACGATACGCCCGCACAGCTAGGGGCACGACAAAGTCCTAGCTTCACCGATCCGCTCGCTTGACTTCGTGCGTGTTAAGGCCTGGCAAAACTTAGCCACGGTTTCCCCGTCCGTTCACTTGGTCCGTAGTACTAAGACACGGCTCAGTCATAGTCACCAACTTGCTCGACTCTACACGACCAAGCTGCCAACACCGATTTCGACCTCGAGGCTCCAGCAATGTAGCATCCAGTCCACGTAACGACTTGCTGTTACGAACTGCCCTAGCATTGCAACATTTGGCCCACGTACGACTCGCTGTACTGGCTAGCATCCAGATCGACACGCCCCCGGTTAACCCAACGTACTGTCAAAAGCGGGACATCGATTTACCAACGACTCGACCGACCTCAGCTTCCCGCTACGATCGTCCAGCTGCATTCAACGACTTGACCGACCGTAGCTTACTGCAACGATCATCCAGCTGCATTCAACGACTCGACCTACGCCAGCTACCCGCATCGAACATACAGCTGCGTACGTCTACGACTCTACCATACCAGCTATCGACATCACCCATCTAGCTGGAGACCAAACACAACCGCCACGGACTTTAAACAAACGTCTGTAAATCTGGCAATGAATCGTCACTTTTGTTGTATCTGTTATCTCGCCTTTGTTCCCTTCATTGTCTTTGGCTGTCACTACTCACATGCATTAAACTTAATTCATTTGCGGGGTCGACGTGCTTATCGGCTCCGCAACACATTAAAAGAAAGTTTATTTTAAAAAGCTATTAAGTTCTGTTATGGTTTATAAAATGGCGATTGGCAAGTGTTCTAAAAATAGAAAAATGTAGACACAGTGACGCCAAGAATTCAAAATTGGGCGGCAAAAAATAAGGAACCGTTTCTTTGATAGAAGATTAAGAGAAGGGGTAGGAGTAAGGAGTTTGTGTTTTCTTCTAATAATAACAACAACGAAGAAATATAACAGACAAACGAACAGAAAGCAACCTCATATACAGAATATATTTATATATATATTAAGGATAAATGGAGCAGAAAGGAGAGGAAATGACTCATCAAGTCAATATTAAGGCACTGGAATTCATGGAAACGGCTGTAAATGGATGGATTACGATTCTAGAAGCCCAGTTTCACTTGCGAAATGTGACGGCATCGAAAACGAAGTTTTATGCAGTAGTATCATCGTTACCAGCCAAAGAAGTGGGTAAACTACCGAATGCTATCCTCGCATCACAAGACTACGAGGAATTAAAACGGACTCTGATAGAACCTCACGAACAAACAAAACCAGAGCTTCTAGAAATATCAATGTCGGCTACGACTATTTCTGGGCGACCGTCGGCTTATTTACATGAAATGCTATCCGTTGCTAAACGGATAGGGATTAGCGACAACATTGTGACACACAAATTCCAGCAGGCATTACCATCAACAATATCTCCAGTAATAGCCTCGCAAAAAAATTTAAACCATACCCAACTTGGCAGGTTAGCAGATAAACTGATGCCATTATTGAATAACGATAAGGCATTTGTTGTTCAGCGACCCTTGTCTACTAAGAATAACTCACAAACGAATTATAAAGGAAAATACAGCCAAGACACTTCAGTGCCACTAAATGTCAAGCCGTATCGGAGTTGTGGCGATTTAGGAATTACCAAAGAACTCCCAACCGGATGTTGACTCGTCGGCTGCCTGATACAAAATGTATAAATGCGTCGCCACGCATCCATCCGGTTAAAAATCAGAAAAAAAGAAAAATAATAAAATGTAAAGTAGCCAATGGGAAGCAGTCGCGCCAAAATTAGAAGGATTTTCGAGTAGCGAATTTGGAGCCGGTGGAGAGAGATAAATACTCAGGTTTTCTGTGAACCTCTCTCTTTTCGGGTAGTGACGTCGAACCGACAACACCGTTTTTACTATCTGGTGTTTTGGGCACCACGCTATGTCTTTAGACGTAGCGTTGGTTAGTCCATTCACCAGGTAAATAAAGGAAAGTCTGAAAGAAAAGTTTTTCGTCTCCTGTCTGTTCCTATCTTCTCTTTTTTTATATTTCTTATGGACCTTCTTTGGGCAAGGCATTGCACCGGCCAAGTCAACGTGGGGTAAAGCTAAATAACCAAAATATGGAGTCAGATATCTTACGGCAACACAGTCTTGCCCTTAGCCACTGACTACCATAAAAACCTTTTAAACCCCACATTGGTAACCTCGACGCGAAAAACCTTTAAGAACCACATTGGTAACCCCGACGCAAAAAAAAAAAAAAAAAAAAAAAAAAGTTTAAACACCACATTGGTTAACCCCGACTACAAAAAATACCTTTAAACACCACAGAGTAACCAATGGACAAAAATTTGCTGAGCACATATTTATTTCGCCGATGAAGCAAGAACCTGTAAACCTTGGAAAAAATGGATAAAAAAGAACGGTTTAGAAGTGTTGCCTATTTCCCGACCAGCAACACCTACTGGAAGTGATTCGGAAAACTAATAGGGCGAACAAGTTCAGTCCCACGAAGTTCGCCGCTATTAGAAATTAACGCAAAATTAGGGGCTACCAAATTAAAATTTATTGTAGATACTGGAGCAAGTATCTCCATATTACCAACTTCTGCAGTGAATGGTATTACATTAAACCCGACTCCCATATCACTCTCCACTGCAAATGGGGAGAAAATAAAATACTACGGACAAGCGAGTTTGGAAATTGGCATACCCAGTTTAAGGATATCTTTTACTTGGACATTTGCGATCGCTGATATCACCAACCCACTTCTTGGACTGGATTTCCTCAACAAGTTTGGTCTAATAGTAGACTGCAGTAACAAAATCATTTACGATCCTACAACAACCCAGAGAAAGAGTTAAAAAATATCTGCATCATCGGTGAATCTAGTCGTAAATGAAACGGAGCTCCCGTCATTCGTGCGGAACGTGATTAACGAAAAGTATCCAGACCTAATCACACCACATAAGAACAGTAACAAAAAATACTGCGGCGTCTACCCCAGAATTGACACAGGAAGCCATACGCTAGAATTTGCAAAACCCAGGCGGCTTAATGTAGAAAAACTGGAAGCCGCGCGTAGTGAATTCAAAACCCTACAAAAAGACGCAGTGATCTCCCTTTCCAAAAGCAAATGGCCTTGCCCACAACATATAGTATCTAAACAAAACGGAGGATTTAGATGTTGTGGAGACGATCGTTCTCTCAATAGAATAACTAAGACTGACAGGTACCCTATACCAAATATAAACACTTTTTCTGCAAAACTTGCGAATAAACGACGATTCTCCAAAATCAATTTAATTTCAGCCTACCACCAAATTAAAATGCATCCGGACAATGTAGCAAAAACTGCTCTGACCACCCCATTTTGTTTTTGTGAATATAATTATATGCCGTTTGGATTTAAAAATGCATCAGCTACATTTCAACAGTATATGGACAAAATTTTTGAAGACATTGATTGTGTTTTTATATATATTGATGACATTTTGATTCCCTAGATTTCTTAGGCTTTCATATTAGCGTAGATAGCATTAAACCTCCAATTAGTAAAATAGAAGAGTTAAAATCTGTTCCTTACCCTAGGACGCAAATGGGTTACGCAGATTTTTTGGAATGGTAGGATTTTATAGAAAATTAATACCAAAATTTTCAGAGATAGTTTTACCCTTATCTGAGAGAATGAGGCTCGTTCACCTTTAGATGAATCTGAACGACAATCTTTCAATTCTGTAATTAAGGAACTTAATGATACATCCTCATTAGTTGCTGATTGTCTATCCCGACCAACTCTTGCTGTACAAATAGATGCGTGTGATTTACCTGCACTTGCAAAAGTACAGCCATCTGATACTGAAATTCAATCTTTTCAGGACTTAAGAACATTCACGATACCTGGAGATAACCAGTTTATATGGTGTGACTTATCATCGTCTTACCCCAGACCTTTTGTTCCATCTAAATTGCGTGAGTCCATATTCTATAATATTCATTCCATAAATCACCCTGGCATTAAATCATCCATTAAGATGATTAAAGTTAGATATTACTGGCCAAACATGGATAAATCAATCAAAGAATTTTGTTCATCATGCATAGCGTGCCAACAAGCAAAGGTCGACAAACATACAAAATCACCTATACAGACGTTAGAAATACCATCAGCTTGATTTCTCACAGTCCACATAGATATAGTTGGACCACTCCCACCAGCAAAAAGCCCAAATAGCAGTTACATCAGCCCTTATAGATATATCCTCACGTGTATCGACCGCACAACTCGTTGAATAGAAGCACAACTCATCAGCGAAATTACTGCATCTAGTGTAGCTGAAGCCTTTATAAACACGTGGAACACGCGTTGGGGTGTCCCTCTGCATGTTATAACTGGCAGAGGCCGGCAATTTGAAAGTGAGTTGTTTAGTGAAGTAGCAAAAATAATTGGTTTTTATAGACTACGTACGACAGCTTATCATCCCCAATGTAATGATTTGATTGAGAGAATGCACAGGACCATTAAAACTGCTATTATAGCGCGAAAAGAGTCCTGGCTCTCAGCTCTTCCAATAGTTCTTCTTGGGATTCACAATATGCCCAACAGCTCTGATTTTTCTCCTTTTAATGCTGTTACAGATACACGATGTTTGCTACCACAGCTGCTAATAGATAGCACAAGCGAGGAGGCTATAACTCAAAGTTTCACAAGAGATTTACATAAAACCATGCCATAATTTGATGTAAGAGACTTCACCAAAAGAATTGCTAAGTCCGCAAAATAACTTCAAACTTGTGATAAAGTTTGGATTAAAGTGGATCGTGTTCGAAGACCACTAGAGGCACCCTATTCAGGTCCCGACACAGTGCTTCAGAGAACACCTAAATATTTGTGTTTAACACCGGCTACCTGGCTTAACAAAGCCGATAGTTTAAAAGAAAAGAAAGAAAGAAGAAAGAGAGACATTTGTGTTTAAGACTGTCTGCTGGTTTAATATAGCCAGCACCTTAAAAAGAAAGAAAGAAAAGAGAAAGGAATTGTTTCTTAAATCTCATAATTATTTGTTTGGTCCTCACTTAGTAAAATTTTGCTATATTTCAAATGCTCCCTTTGTATTGAAATCTATTGGTTATGTTGTTTATCTATCGAGTTGCCTTCTTTTGCACATATCTTTTTCAGCTTCGCATCGCTTTCATTTATTCTCGCTAAATGTCTTATTCGCCTTAAAAACATTACAAGGGAATTTTGGAAATTTGACTACAGTGAAATATATTTTGTTTTAACCTAGAAGTCCATGCTTTCCGTTATCTGAGGGGGTAGAAAACGAAGGACTTGTTAGGGTATGTGAAAGTGAAATTGGGAACCCCCTCGCCAGCGTCGAGATGAGTCTAGCCCCAAATTAACCCCTACATTATTTGCCAGTTACCTTATGCCCGAAATAGGAATCTTGACAAGGACTTATTTTGCGAACGACGTCACATGTGAAATTGGGAATCCCCTCGCCAGCGTCGAGATGAGTCTAGCCCCAAATTAACCCCTACATTATTTGCCAGTTACCTTATGCCCGAAATAGGAATCTTGACAAGGACTTATTTTGCCCCGACGTCACATGTGCATAAAATAAACTCTCGTAATGGGATAAATATTTATGCCGTGTCACACTTAGGACATAAAGCAGAAGAAATTTCATATGAATGATCTAGAAGGGAAATTAAATTTTCTTGACAGAAATTACTGGAGTGTTATTAGGCAGCAAGAGACACTTATTATATGCAGCAGCACCAAATCTCCATATCCGAAAATCAACCTGTCTCTTGTTATTGAATCTGATTTTGCAGTGCATGTATTTTGTAGAGATGTGGAAAGGAATAAAATAGAGGACTATAAGATTCCTAAACATGTAACTGATCAAAATTCTTTTGAAATTCTGATAGAAAACATGAATAAAATGGACACAGAACAATAGCAAACTGAACCTCAGAATAGGATTTTTATATTAAAAATCGGTAATGTCATTTCTTCTATTGGTGCAAGAAGAATCAAACATTTTAATTCAATAAAATTTATATATGAGCAACTAAACTTAATGACACAAAATAAGTTTAATTATTCAACAGAAATGATGATATTTTCTTCATTGTTTTATAACTGCTCCCCTAAAGGGTACAGATTGTTAAGAGACAACAAAAATATTATTTTACCAAGCTATTCAACCATTAAAAAGACTAACCTTATCAACATGTATAAATCCTTTGATTGAGCAACATGATAACAATTTTCTTATGTATACTAAAAATAAATTCAAGTTACTAGTGCAGCAGGACACCACAGTATCCTTACTTATTGATGAAATTCATCTAAAATCTTATTTTGATAATAAGGGTGGTAATATTGTTGGCTTATCAGACAACAGCAATGAAGTTGCAACAAGTGCTTTTGCTTTTATGCTTGGCAGTGTATTCTCACATGCTATGCCAACTAAATATCAAAAACTGAGAATTTATTTGACATAGTTAAACATATGATTGGTTTAGAGGTTTAGGTTGGTTCGTTGTTTGGGTTTTATGGCATATCAACCTTTGTAGGTTATTTAAAACCAAATCCATTTTTATACAAATAATCAGTTCTATTTCAAACAATTCAATTTAGCATGAGTACACAGTTTAATTGTCAAAAACATTTCTATTTCAAGCTATTCAGTTTAGTCAAAGACTTCTAGTTCAAACAATTCAGTTTAGTATAAGTATAGTTTTTGTCCACACATAGTTAAATTTTGAAACAGTTCTATTTCTAACAATTCAGTTTAACATAAGTACGCAATTTAGTTCTATTTGACCCATAGAGAGGGCCTTATCAGGTGCTACCGCTCCGGGCCAGAGCAGACCTGGCAATGAAGGGTTCCCTGCATTCCCCAAAGCTCCAGCATCACTGGAACCTCACCATCAGATTGTTTAGTGTCATATCCAGGACACTTGGTGTTGGGGGGGGAGAAAGAGGTTGTACCACTCTGCAGAGGTGCACTCGGTGTATTCTACAGCCCTAGCCGACTGGGCAAAGAGGAGACAGGCTATCATGTATTATCAATCATGACAAATAATAATGCTATAAATAAAAAAGCTCTAACTGTCTTTTGCTGTCCCCCAAAGTTTTCCATTGTATATTCACTCCCAGTTATAAAATATTGACCCTTTTCTTCCTATTCGACGGCTCAATCCATATATTAAGATGCATTAGAAACAATTGGCCTGGTCAAAAAGATGCAAATAAATGCGTGCTATTCCCAAAATTTTGTTATAATGGAAATCATGAATTAGATAGAATCCAAAGTGCCACATTTTGTACCTTACAAAAAACTCATACGCTAGAATCTCAGTCAATTTGGAATTTTTATGTTTTTAACATAACAAAGTAAAACTATTACGGAAAAATAACACACTTGCCAAGTATTGGGAATAAACTAGGGAATTTATTTTTTTGGAAAATAAGTACAGCTAACGGTTGTTAAAATTAAATAAAAACATAGTCATTGAGAGCCTAGAAAAGTCCTGCGTGCCGTGTTCCTGGTGTCATGGCGGAAGCCTTATTTTCCCGTATCCCAGCATGCACCAATTAGCTGGGGATGAACTGTTCCTTGAATTGTCAAGAGGAGATAAATGACCCTTTTTATGGTGTTCCTAATAGAAACATTCTTATAAATTAACCTCAAAGGCAGATTCTCCTACTGATCTTGAAAAGCAAAATGTTAATTTAGTTCTGCAAATTTTTAATGAATTATTTTTAATGATTATTGACCTTAGGGAAACAGAAATGTTTGCCAAATTTAGCAGAATATTTCAACATATTCTATATTTGGTGGACAATAATGAATGTAAAAACACCATATAAATATTGTCAGCTTAGAAATAAATACTGGAATCCACTTAGAGAGATCTAAGTGGATTTCAGTATTCATTTCAGGTTAATTGGCTGCGCTATTACTATGACTAGTTAATTTAGCGTCACTTGTATGCAATATGGACTGATAGCTCAGTTGTAAAGTTTTGGCTCAGCAATCTGTGGTCGCTGGTTCGATATCCAATGGTGGAGACCACGGTATACACTGCTGATGAGACCTAAAAGGTTGAAATAGCTGTCCAGGGTTTCTGTGTGTCATGCTTAGGTGTTAGCCGGATTGTCTGGTCATAGTAATTCAATTCACAATATAATTCCTCCACTTAAGATAATGTAGATCTGGTAGCATTCTAGTTTTTTTTCTTCTCTCACTCTCAAACACTTGCTGTATCGAGATATTATAATGACATTACCAATTTTAATATAAAAATCATATTCTGAGGTTCAGTTGGCTGTTGTTCTGTATCCATTTTATTTGTTTTTTCTATCAGAATTTCAAGAGAATTTTGATCAGTTACATGTTTAGGAATCTTATAGTCCTCTATTTTATTCATTTCCACATATCTACAAAATACATGCCCTGCAAAATCAGATTCCATTACAAGAGTGTTGTGGCAACGGAAAGGGTCACTAATGAAAACGCAAACACGGATATTAAGTAAACAGATTATATTGTACAAGAAAGATAGAGTTACATTGAAAAGGTAATAAGTCTCGTACTGTTTCGAATAACACCGGTATTGTTGGCTAGCAGTGAAATCTCTCATTACTAATAAAGGTGAGAAGAGTCCATTATGGTGAGATGGGTAAGGCTCCCACAAAACCCCTCCCCCAAGATTTTTACTTCCTAAAAGTGCTGTTAGTATTTTTTCTTTTTGGGTTGATCATCAACGGGTCGGTGAATTTCCTTTTTCTCCCTGACCGACATTTTCAGGTGTTGATTGGGGAGGATCTATATCGAAAATGTCGAAAATTGTGTTGATTGGCTCTTCTGTTTATGGTACGTCGTTGGAGTCATTCAAACGGCGTTTCTGTAACTTTCGATAATACGCCCGTATTCACAAATCAGTCGAGCTCTTGATTTATTTCTTTGGTCGCAGCGAATGGCACGTTTCATTTCTTTCTAAAGATGGGGCGTGTATTTTCCTTTAGTTCAAATTTTACCTTAATTTTAGTACATTTGCCAAGAACAGCTAAAAATACTTCGGGGAAATTACCTTTTAATTCCATCGTAATGTTTTCAGCTTCGGCCGTAATGCATTCTACTTTTTGGCAAAACGTATTAATTAGTTGATCCCAGAGATTAAATTTCAGAAACCAGTCCGACCCAAAAAAATTTTCTGTGTTCTTCAGTACGAAGACTTTAAATTTTTTGGTTAAACCATTTAGTGATATTGGAATTTTTATTTCGCCTTCAACTTTCATTTTGTGTCCTGTTATAGTTCGCGCCGTCATGCTTGTCATCTTTATTATTTGCCTATTTAATTTTCTCCAAGTTTGTTAGTTCATTATTGATAGATCAGAGCCAGAGTCTAGCTGAAATCTTACCGACTTATTTAGTACTTTGACTGTTATGTATTTACAAACGACTTTGACTTTTTTTTAATTATTTAAAGATA
>CAUZXS010000284.1:2500-5000 GCA_963585895.1 Sepioteuthis lessoniana | reverse complement strand
TCTTTCTTTCTCTCTCTCTCCCTTTTCTTTTTCTTGAATCTTGTTTTCCTTTCTTTCTTTTTCTCTCTCGGCTTTTGGCCGTATCATATTTCAAACCTTGAGGAGGTAACTCCCTCTTTCTTTCTTCGTCACTTTTGACGACTTTATAATTTTAATTGTCAAGCTTTGGGGAGAAAACTTCCTTTTCTTTTCTCTCTTTCCCCTATTCGTCACTTGTTGACGAACCACTTTCTCGTCCATCTCATATTTCAACATTGGGGACGAGAATTCCTCATTTCCTTTAGTTTCTCTCTCTCTCTCTTTCTTTCTCTCAACAACTATGAAAGAATATTCTGCTACTACATTTTCGTGGGGCGTTAGAGAAATAAACTTGGGTACTTTTTTATTAATTTTTCTAAGCCCTCTCTTTCTGAAACAGACAATTGGCCTAATTTTTCCTCGAATTTATTCGGCATTGCTGAGTTCTCAATTTTTCGAGGTTGGCCTTCTTGACGGACATACCTCTTCAATTTGTTTGTGTGACACACTTGTGTCTTCTTCTTTCCTTCGTTGGTATCAATTCTGTATGTCCTCTTGTCTATTCTCTGTGATATTACGTAGGGACCTATATATCGTCCACCACAGTGGGGTCCTTTATTTGATGATAGTAGCAGGACTTCATCGCCCTTCTTAAATTCTTCCTTCTTAGTCACTTGTGAGGGTCCTCTTATTTTCCTCTTATCCTCTCGATAAGTATTAGGGAATTTATTCCTAATATTCGTTGGACCTTCATCTTTTCTCTGACGACTGGTCCTTTTCTCTTTCCGTTTATTGAGGTGTGGAAGGTTCGCTTCTTTTCTTTCCACCTTCTCACTTTCCGAGCGACTATGTCGTTTGTGCCGCCCACGTGGCTCAGCCGCCATCTTGTCTTCCTGTTTGGCATTCATTCTCACCATCTTTTTTCCTTCATTTTTGGCGCTCATTTTCGCCAACTTCTTTTCATGTTTGGCATTCATCCTCGCCATCCTTCTTTCTTCATTTATGGCGCTTATTTTCGCCATCTTTTTCGGGTGACACTTTTTTGTTCTTACTTCATTTCCCAGTAAGAGGGAGATTCCTCTCATAGGTAGTTTGTCTACCACACCAACTTTAATTGGTCCATCTTTCCACTGGGACTTTAGGGTTATTTTACACAGCGGTATTTTTACCCTCTTTCCGCCGATACCCTCTATCATCACAGTCTCACGTGTTGCTTCTATTACCCTTTTAGGTAATTTACTTCGTAGAAGTAACGACTGAGATGCTCCGGTATCTCGTAAAATTGAGACTTCCACTGGTCCTCCATGTGGGCCTCTTATCATCCCTTTTTTCGTCCAGGGTCGATAGGATTGGTTCCCTCTAGGTGTTGTTACAGCTCCTTGAGGTTTTCTCGGCTGGATCTGGTTTCTTTCAGGACCTTTTCCAAGCTGACACCTTATGGCTATGTGACCAGCCTTTCCGCATTTGTAGCAGACCACTGTTCTGCTGCTACTTTGGAAGGTCCTTCTATTTTCTTCCTTAGGTCTTAACTCAGCTTTAAACTTCACTTTATTTCCCGTGTACGGTTTTTCCTTTGTTTTTCGGTGTGTGAGGATGTATTCGTCTGCTAGTGCAGCCATTTCATAAGTCACGTCGGTTTTCCTTTCACTTAGGTGAACCCTGACTTCTTCTGGCACACTGTTTAAGAATTCTTCAGCTAATATTAGCTGCCGGAGTTTCTCAGCATCTCCGTCTATCCTCTTAGAGTCACACCACTTATCCAGTGCATTCTCTTTTTCTCTCAGAAATTCCACATAAGACTGGTTTTCAGTTTTTCTGTGTGTTCTGAATTTCTGTCTATAAGCTTCTGGAACCAATTCGAAGCTTTTAAGAACCGCTGCTTTCACCAAATCATAGTCGGCGCAATTTTCTGTGGGCAGAGTTGCATATGCTCTCTGTGCTTTTCCTGTCAGCACAGTTTGGAGTAGCATCGACCAGCATTCTTTCGGCCATCCAAGATTTAGCGCAGTTCGCTCAAAATGTGCGAAGTATCCGTCCACGTTGGCTTCTTCAAATTTTGGGACTAGCCTCGCTTGCTTCGTTACTTCGAAACTGTCATGGCTTTCTTTGCGTCCTCTTATTGCCAAGTCGACTTCTCGCAGCCTTGTTTCTTGCTGAATTTTTATTTTCTCCAGTTCCATTTTATTTCTCTGTAGTTCCATTTGTGCTTGTATTTTAATTTTCTCCAGTTCAATTTCTTCTGGAGTCATTCTTATTATTTCCATTGGTAGCTCTTCTAATACTGCTTCCTCGAACACATTTTCGTCGACCATGTGTCTTGCTATTTTTATAACGAGTTCATGTTTCCTCATAGAATTTTCAACATTTAACTCAAGCTTCTCGCCAATTTTTATTATCTCGCTTTTTGTCAGCTTCTCCAACTTTTCCATGGAGGGTTCTTTTAAAAAGTTCTCTATTTTGTCCATTTTTAAAAAAATTTTTT
>CAUZXS010000283.1:2500-42174 GCA_963585895.1 Sepioteuthis lessoniana | reverse complement strand
CATTCAACTTTGTTGTATTGACTTGCTTACTCCTTCCACACCTCTCATCATCCCTCACAGACTCCCTGCCTTCCTTGAATCTCTTATGCCACTCAAAAACTCATGGTCGATCTATGAATGATGGTCGAAAAGCAGTCTGAAGCATTCCATACGTTTTTGGGTCATTTTTTCCAAGTTTAAAACGGAATTATATTCTTCTAATGTGTCCTCACGTCCAGATTGCTTTTTTGAAATCCACCAGCTGTGATAAACAGGCTTTAGTAGGGTGTATTCCAATTCCTTCTGTGGTTTTTAATTTTTACCCGAAATCATAAAAATTGGTTGGTCATCTCATAAGATGTATAGCAATAACATACTTAAAAACATAAGAAAGTTTGTCTCTAGTTAATCTTTTTTTTCAACCTGAAGTCCTGGTTAAAGTTTGCTATAGCTGAAACGTTTTACTTTTGACTTTCCATCATAATAGATTCCTGACTTTTGGCTAATTTAAAAAAAAAATTTTCCATTTATCATTAGATTCATTTTCATTATTTACTTTCATGTGTGCATGAGTGTGTGGTTTATTAGTTCAGAATGTATCCAGCCTTTTTTTTTATTAATATAAACATTGCCTTTCTTTGGCAATAGTACCTTTGTTCTCTTTAAATCACACCTCTTTGGTCTTCACACACTCATCCCAGCATCTCTAATATTTGCAAGTCCTCTTTCAGGATCATCATCAGGTGTTTCTTCATATTCTCTTTAATCTTAAGCACAGACTTTCAATGACAATATTACCTTTAGAAAAAGTCACAGGGAGTTAAGTCTGGAAAGGTGGGGGTTGTTTACAAACCTTGGTGAGTTGATGTTCCTGTATGAAGTATCTATTTTTTCAGTTACTGAGAATACAAGTCATTCAAGTACTCCAGTTCACTCAATGATATCTCACTCCCAACTGAGTAACCCCATGGGAGAGTGTCTGTTCGCACATGTGTAGTAAGTTCCTCTCTGATTGTTTGCCAAGTTAGATCAAGGCTGCACAACCATTACTCGAGATATTCAAATGGCTGGATATGTTCCAGACTGACTGTGTGTGTATGTTTATACATGTGCACATAAAGCACTCCCTTGTGAGTGGAGTGTCTCTAAAAATGATTGCAAGTTATATAATTTGCTCTATTTCTGTTTGTTGTATTCCTGTCACTGGATGTCTAACCAGTCTGAAAGACAGTTTACATTGACTTATAGTGAACAAAGATGCCCCTTGTGTGTTGTGTAATATATAACACTTATGTTCTGTGAAGTTTTCACAGAATATTATAAAGAAAGTATCGAAAAACAATTTAAAAACAATTTGGAAGTTATCACAAAGAAAATTGAAAAAATGAGCCAAAAATATTACATATTTTGAGAGGTGGATTATTAATATATTTTTAGATAGAGGAAATATGATAGTCTGGACGAAAAAGTTTGTAATTGAAAAAGTATTGAACTCTGATTAAAAGCATTTGTTTCTAAGAACAAGAAGTGATTAGAGAGAAAAATAATTTTTAAAAAAATTTTAAGACCTGCCAGAATTATTGAACTGATGACAATGCTGCAGACCTGAAAGACATTAACAATGATAAGATCTTCAAAAAATAAACAATAAAAAAGGTAATGTAAATGAGAAATTAATTAAGTTTGACACTTGGATAAAGATATTTTCACAGCAGAAACATATACAAAAAAAAAAATGCATAGAATAGTTAATGAAATTAATAAGACAAAGAATATGAATTTCTTATTATAAAAACAATGTATTGACATAGATAAAAAGTCAGTTTTTATCTTACAAGCTGCTTTGTGTTTCTTTCCTTTTCAGTTGTGGTAATATTGTGTAATTGAGATCAAAATAAACAAAATTACAATATGAATCAATCCTGTGATTCACTTCTTAATAATCTGTAATCTTCAGTGTACATAGACTGAATACTTAATTGTAGACAAGGGAAATGACAAAGATAGCAGTCTACCAAAATGATGCAGAAGCCTGTTTCAAATATGGCAATAAAGCAGCACAAATACAAACAACAATGACTTAAGACCCACAACAAAGAAAAACCAATATATATATATATATATATATATATATATATATATATATTGCTTTATATATATATATATATATTGCTTTATATATATATATATATATATATATATATATATATTGCTTTATATATATATATATATATATATATTGCTTTATATATATATATTTATATATATATATATATATATTGCTTTATATATATATATATATATATATATATATATATATTGCTTTATATATATATATATATATATATATATATTGCTTTATATATATATATATATATATATATATATATATATATTGCTTTATATATATATATATATATATATATATATATATATTGCTTTATATATATATATATATATATATATATATATATATTGCTTTATATATATATATGTATATATATATATATATATATATCTTGGTTTATATATATATATATATATATATATCCAAGAGAAAGAGAAAATGAACAAACAAAATAGATACAAACATAAGGAAATAAATCAATCCTGACCAGTTTCAGCTTTGGGCCATCATCAAGAGGTGTTTATGTAAAGACTTTTTAGAAAGTGAGTCCCTATGACATAATGGCTCAAGAGCTAGACTTTGAGATTGTGGTGAGTTCAAACTCCAGTCACATTATTATATTCCCTTTTGGAATAATGCCGTAAGGCAAGGTGTGAACCCTCTTATCTCCCTAGCTATGGGTCTCAACAGTATCACTACTGTTTTTCTATAAGGATGAATCTGTCATTAAATAAACCACAAAGGTTGATATGCTATCAAAAATGATGATAAAAAAAGAAGATTGTTTTCATTTTAAGACAGACAAACTTATGAATGCTCGGGTATTAGCATTCAAGTGTCTAGTAAAATCAAATGTTTTCTAATTGTATTTTATTTACTGGTTGTTGTTTTTGAATTTGAAAATAATTTCAAATTTGAGTGGGAATTCTTGAAAATGATGTTAAGAAAATTAATCTAACAAAGTTGATGGATTTTTAAATAATGAATTTTTAACATTAGTATTTTAATGTAAAAGCTTATGAATAATAAGTGTGTAAATGTTTGTAGGTTAAGATGTAATATTTTTGAGGTGATATATATGTTACACTTTAGATGGGGGAAATATATTATTGAGATGTATTGTAGTAAGTTAAATAAGTTCTAAACCATTAAACAGGTGGAAAAATACTGTAGCATGCCACTCAGTGTGAATGATAGATGGTGACCCCCAGGAGTGATTTGGATCAATGGCAGTGATTGGTTTTAGAAGTCATGTGATCATGTTTGTTTTAAGATGTCAACTAGTACACACATGTGAGGATAGGTGTGCTTATTTTTCCATCCACTGAACCACTCTCCAATATACATGGGTAAAATATAAGAAAGCCATCAAAGATATAAAATAAGATATGCACAACAATAAATTGTTGTTTATTGTCCCTGACCAGAAATGTCTTTGTCACAGTGAATCAGCATGCAGCCCTCAGCCAAAGAAGTTGGGCCATCATTATCCTCAAATAAAACATTAGGAGGTCCAGACAGTCAATGGCCAGCATCCAAAGAAAAGAGATGAATATATATATATATATATATATATATATATATAAGGATTATAAGCCTAAAGAAATTCAACCTTTGCTATCTTGCCCAGTCAGGTGGTGGGGCTGTAAAATACACTGACTGCACTTCTGCAGAGGGGTAAGACACCCCCAATGAGTGTCCTGGATATGACACTAAACAATCTGATGGTGAGGTTCCAGTGATGCTGGAGCTTTGGGGAATGCAGAGCACCTGTTCATTGCCATCACTCCGAGGTCCACTCTGACCCAGAATGGTAGCACCTGATAGGGCCCTATCTATAGGTCAAATAGAACTAAACTGTGTATTTATGCTAAACTGAATTACTTGAAATAGAACTGTTTTAACATTTAATTGTGTGGACAAAAGCTATACTTATACTAAACTGAATTGTTTGAATTAGAAAAGTTTGAATAAACTGAATAGCTTGAAATAGAAATGTTTTTGACAATTAAACTGTGTACTCATGCTTAAATGAGTTGTTTGAAATAGAACTGATTATTTGTATAAAAATGGATTTGGCATTACATGACCTGCAAAGGTTTATATGCCATAAATCCCAATCAACCAACTTTTGCTATAATTTCTTTTCTTTTTCAGTTACAAAATCATGCTCCAAAAATACAAAGTTTTGCTTACATTGCAATGAATTTTTAAATCACTAAAGCTCAAGACAGAATCACTATCTCTCTCATATTTAAGTGGACAAAACAAAAAACAAAAGAGAAAAGAAAAATAGACATGAACTGTGATAATGAATTAGGTTTGGTTTCATTGTTTAATGGCATATCAACCTCTGCAGGTTATTTAATGCCAAAGCCATTCTCCTAGAAGAACAGTAGTGGTACTATTCAACCCATAGCTAGGGGGATAATGGGGTTCATACCTTTCCCAATGGTATTTGCCCAAAAGTGAATGTAATAGCGCGACTGGAGTAAGAACTTGCTTACTACAATTCCGCAGTCCATCACTTTAACCATTACCCCACGAGGACACCCCCCCGATAATGAATTAGTATATGTACTAAGCTTAACTTAGTGTCGCAAGTCCAAATGGGAGGAAATTAAGGTAGAAAAGTTCCAAGTAGAGAGGCACAACATACCTTAAATACAAACAGCATTTGAAGTCTATAATTTTATCTGGACTAGGACACCAGCTTTTTTGCATGGGTTAGAAATATCCATATCAGTGATATGTTTACTAAATTTAATACAGTACAAGGTCACATTTATGGAGTGCTCAGTTAGGATTGAACTCACTGAAGTAGTAATTGTCTGCTAGAAAAGTAGTGGTACGATTTAAAGCATACTTAAGGGGTTTCATACTTTTCCCAATAGTATTAGTTCAAAATTGAACATAATAGGGCAAATGGTGTTTAGATTTGCTTACTAAGATATCTCAGTTCAGCATGTTAACCACTACACCATAGGGACTTTTCTGAAAAGAATGGTTTGGTCAGGTTTTATGGCATATCAACCCTTGTAGGTTATTTAATGCCAAATCCTCTCTATACATATATATCAAATATACAGGATTTGCTTTGGTTGGCTGTTATGGTATATAAACCATTGTAGGTTATTTAATGCCAAATCCTCTTCATACATATATATTAAATATATAGGATTTGGTTTGGTTGGCTGTTATGGTATATCAACCATTGTAGGTTATTTAATGCCAAATCCTCTTTATACATATATATTAAATATATAGGATTTGGTTTGGTTGGCTGTTATGGTATATCAACCATTGTAGGTTATTTAATGCCAAATCCTCTTTATACATATATATTAAATATATAGTATTTGGTTTGGTTGGCTTTTATGGCATATCAACTATTGTAGGTTATTTAATGCCAAATCCTTTTTATACATATATATTAAATATATGATTTCTAAACACATTTTGTAGATAACATCTTTAAATGAGCCTGAGCTCATTTTTTTTTCACAGAGTTTAATAGTTTTACTTATTTCTATTGAATACAAATAATTCTATTTACTATTTATCATTTGTTTGCACACAGTTTAATGTTTTCAAGAATTGCCATGTATCTCTAACAAGTCAATTAAACATCAGTCATTTATTTACACTCAGTTTAGCCTAAGTACACAGTTTAATGTTTTCAAGAATTGCCATGTATCCCTAACAAGTCAATTAAACATCAGTCATTTGTTTACACTCAGTTTAGCCTAAGTACACAGTTTAAATGTCAAACAGTTCTATTTGAACCATAGATAGGACCCTATCAGGTGCTACCACTCCAGGCTAGAGTGGACCTGGGAGCAATGACAATGTAGGGGTACTCCACATTCCCCAAAGTTCAAGCATTACTGAAGCCTCACCATCAAATTGTTTAGTGTCATATCCAGGACACTCATTGGGAGAGTCTAACCCCTCTACAGAAATGTATTTGGTGTATTCTGCAGCCACAGCCAGCTGAGCCAGAGAGGAATGGGTTTACTTCAGTAGTACTGAATTTGTCTTCAAGACTAGCTTGCTAAACACGGCAATGCACTCAACTAGAGATCCATACCACAAGTATTACTGCTATTTATTTAGCTTAGTCAGGCACAAGGTTACGTATGAAGAGCACTAAATGTAGACAGAACATATATTTGTAAAAGTTTGCAAGATTAGCGTGCTAATCACTAGTCTACATAGGAGATACTCCTTAGCATCATTTCACAAGAAATGGAATTGGCAACCAGAATTCAAATCTTGGAGGAGACTGTTTCTATTTCACTTTGTACAAATGCCTTTAAAGGCATGAATCAATTTTTTCTCCTCCTTGCCAGCTATGTAGTAGGACAATCTGGTTTCTTTAGCCTTGGTTAGGCAACCAGTCAAATAGAAGAAAAAAACTGAATTAAACCAGCTTCAGTCCACTTAAAAATTGACCTTGTGTCACATCCAGCCCATGGCAAAGGGTTTGGGTAAATACAGACTTCACAATATATTGTCCCAAATGCTATACTGACCAATCCCCTTCAGATAGACATGATTTAAGGAAGGTTTTTTCTCATATGGAAAAAGGAGGGTTTTTTTTTAATTTATCATTTTTTTAATGTACTTAAAATACATTTTTTACTGCAAAGTGAAAATAGCAGAAGAAATTTACTTGATCGCACATAGCTGGCACGGATACAATATTTTTAACAGAAAACTACAGAGTACAAAAGAGAAAATTGAATTAAAAAAATATACAGAGTAACAGTTCTAATTCAATCAGCCTAATGCTTTTAATGAAACATTCAAATCCTGAAGTGCATATAAAACTTATCTTCAGACTATTTCACAAAGCAGACTCTAGGTTCTTCATCAACTGAAGATATTAAACCCATCTGAGGTGCAGGCACGAAAGGTTATGAGATAATTCCAAACAAGAGAGAGAGAGAGAGAGAGAGAGAGAGAGAGAGAGAGAGAGTGTGTGTGGGAATTTGCTGTAAATGTTGTCTGGTAAGAATTTACCAAGGAAAAGTCTACAAATTGCAAATGAATCTTCTCTGCATATATTTAGATATGAATGTAGATGAAATGATTACACATGTGTTTACAGGTGGGAAAGAAAGAAAATTCTAGGAAAAGGCAGAAATAGTTTTTTCCTTCAGTAAGACTTATGTGAGCACTTAACATAAAATAATAAAACAATAAAAAATATAAAAATGTGTTTATATATATATATATATATATATATATATATATAAACACATTTTTTTAATTCTTTTATTTCATACTAAGTGCTCAGCATTTTAAAAAATGGAGCTATAACAATAATATTAATAATAATGATAATAATAATAATATGACATAAATTTCTCTGGGACTATGAGATACAAACAGATCACCAATCCCAGCCAGAAGACGAGATTTAGTATTATTAATTAATATGAAGAAAAGAACTTGTTATTTAGTGGATTTTGTTGTTCCAGTTGACCACAGAGTAAAAATCAAAGAAAACAAAAGATAGACAAATATCTGCATCTCTTCAAAAATTTGAAAAGACAGTGAAACATGAAGGTGATGGTGGTACCAATTGTATGGGAACAGTCTCCAAAGGCCCAGAAAAGAGACTGGGGGAATTGGAGATCAGAGGAAGAATTGAGACTATCCAGTCCAGAGCACTGTTCAAATCAGCTAGAATACTTAGTATAGTCCCAGAAACCAGAGGAAATTTGCTATCACTCAGACTTCAGTGAAAAAAAAACACCAGATAAACTAGCAGGGAATTTGAATTTGGAATTTTCTTTCTAGACTCAACTGGACACCAAGGCTAGAGAGTCCAGTCTGCTCAACTATTTTACCTAAAGTTGAAGAGAGAAATGGATATGCTTTTTTAAGTGAACACCAACAATCTCAGCCAAAACTTAAACTTGTCTTGAAGATTTCCTTTTATATGTTGATAATCATTGCATCCCACCATATATATATATATATATATATATATATATATATCATGTGGGCGAAATGCTAATACTAATTGCTAAGCCTTGGACAATTTTTATTCTGAGGTTTAGAATGAAAATTGGATTTGGCACCTAAATTAGATGACCCTGGAAAACTAACAGAAAATTATCATCACTCTCTCTCTCTCTCTCTTCCTTGTTGATGATGAAAGATGATTGATGAGACAGGGCACAGGAAACTAAAATAAGCAAAATGAAACACTAGCCATCAGCAAGCCAAAATTAAAACCATTCTATTAGTTCTAACTTAATAGCTACAGCTCTGTAAATAGAATGCAAGCCATTTGGTAAAGTGACCCTGATTTTAATTTATATATCAGCCTCTAAGATCCAGGTTTTTCCCTCCCATACACGAAGTATTAAATTATAATATTGTATCCAATATAATGGTATTATAGATAGGAAGCCATTCACCAAAAGTTCAAGATGGACAGTTTGTGTGAGGTCAAAAGATTAGCGCTATGATAATTATTTTTTTAAAAATGCTCAAATGAAACAAACATGTATTTACCCAATTCTCCATACAAGCAAGATGTGATACTAGGTCAGTTTTTTAAGCTGGGCTTAACAGGTTTGAATTCACAGTTTTCCTTCTCCTAGACTGGTTGCCATTTCAAGGTTAACGACCTCAGTTTGCCCTACTATTTACCCATAACTGAAGGAAAAATAGTTGGATGCATACTTTTCTCAAGGGTATTAGTGCTATGTGAAATACAAAGACCTTTGACCAGGATTTGAACTCAGGTGGCCTTATCCATTTCCTAGCACGATAATCGTTACACAACAAATGTCTCTTATAAGCTTA
The DNA here is from genome assembly GCA_963585895.1 of Sepioteuthis lessoniana. Lineage (NCBI taxonomy): Eukaryota > Metazoa > Mollusca > Cephalopoda > Myopsida > Loliginidae > Sepioteuthis > Sepioteuthis lessoniana. Next base: position 33,242 of record CAUZXS010000283.1, on the reverse strand, counting down.
TAAATCTTGTCACTATCTCCAACATTTTTCTTTATTCTATCTGTATCATCATCATCATCATGATGTCAATAGTTAAGACACTTCTGTTTACCTATACAGATGCATTCTTTTCACTTATTGGTCTTTTTTAATGATGATGTTAACTTAATCTCATAACTAACACTATTCCTTCCTTCTCTAGGGACTGGTATGACTTGTTAGGACCTTTGGCTTCCAATTTTGAATTCAAGATGAGCAGTTTTACAATTTTATTCACACTTAAGAAGAGAAGAGATGGATTCATTCCTTTCCTAAGAATATTTAAATGAAATGAAATTGAAATGCAAACAGTCTCAGCCACAAATGATACACCCCTTATTTTGGAACCTTTGCATATACTGATTGTACAAATAGTCATTTACTGTCATCCAACTCTATTACATATTTTGAGTCAATTGATGCAGAATTCAGGATATAAGTCCTGTTAATACACCTCTTAATTTGGAACTTTTGCATATACTGATTTTATATGAAATATATAATTGTTATGGTACCCAACCTGTGGACTGTAGTGAACTCTTCCTGTTGCTATTAATACCGGGAGAATATTCATCTCGGTGGTGAAGTTCTCCCCAGCCTAACACTTCAGCAGTCAGGCTGACGTTCAACACCTTTTTACCTATGTTGTATTATACTTTCATTAATATACATTGTTTGTGTTTTTCTTCCGGACCCTTTACTGGTCCACAACAATAATACATTGACAATTGAGCTTCTTTTGAACTCTTTGACACATGATGAAGCAGGAATGATTTGGTTTCTTTGTTTAAAGGTATATCAACTTTTGAGGATTATTCAATGCCAAAAACATCCTTGTAGAAGGACAGTAATGGTAATATTTAACCCATAGTTAGTGGATAAGGGAGTTCCTATCTTTTCCAAGGGTATTAGTCCAAAAATGAATATAATAGGGTGACTCGAGTTTAAAGTCACTACAATCTTTCAGTCTAGCAAGTTAGTTAATACACCATGAAAGCTCTCTCACCAGAAATGGTTTTGGATGTTGAGATATTATTACTCTTAACCAAGAAGTGTTGCAGGAGAACTTTTCTATTCAGCTGAATTTTGCCAGGTAGATTTATAAATGTCCCTACAACGACCAGACAGATATACTTCCTCATTTTTTTAGGGCCAGGAGAGAGTCCCTATAGTGTAATGGCTAAAGTGAACAAGTTTGAACTCTAGTCTAATATTCTTTGGAAAACAATGGAACCCCTTATTTTGCAGTTATGGGTTGGATAGTAACACTCTTGTTCTTCTACAAGGATGGCTGTAGCATTAAATAACCCACAAAGGTTGATATGCCAATAACCAAAGAAACCAAACAAAACCTGATTTGTTTAATTTAGTTGCTTTTTAGCATATTGCTTCTCTTTTGAATATTTCATATCCAAATTCTTCAGATATTCCAAAACCAAGCAGTGTCAAAGCTACTATTTCATTAGGTTTTCCAGAAAATATTACCTGATTTTGGAATAAAGTTTTATTCCTGAATAAATTCAAGAAGTTTTTTAATTGATCAAAATATGATTCCTGAACATCTATAAATTGCTGCCACCGATTAAGAAGGTTATTTATGCCTGTACAATGAAAATTTAAAGGTTTTGATGCCAAGACATTTTTAAATGTAATTTCTACTTTTCCTTTGGAATGGAATGTTTTTAGGTATAAAAAAGTGTCTAAATACTTGAAAAAAAAATGATATTTAGTGAATGAGAGATCAGGAGAATATGGTGGAAGTAGAAAAGTCTCATATCCCACGTCATTGAGCTTCTACAATTTCATCCTGGCAACATGTGACCAAGCATTGTCAAGAAGCAAAATTATAACCAAGGTTTAACTCATGCAAAATAAAGTAAACACATCACTTCTTTATTCATATAAAACCTTCCTATAACCTTCAAAATAAAATTCTGAAAGACTTGATAAAAAATCATCAAAGAAGACACTACAGTCATTAAGAATGTGAACTTTTTATACAACAAATAATATATTACAACAGAATTTGAACAGTTTATATTAAAATTGGAGAGTATAAATTCTTACAAAGCTGGGTAAACAAAGCCTTTATCAGATGAAGGCTTTATTGGAAGCAAAAAATATATATAACACATTTTATTAAAGAGCATAAACCAGGTTTTTTTAAATTTTTTTCTTCTGTTTTCACACATATGCTTTCTTCAAGCTTGTACAAAAATTGAGAGCGTTCAACCATCATGGGTTATTTTCAAGAGTAAGCTTGGTTTGATTTGGTTGTGTTTTATGGCATATCAACCCATGTAGGTTATTTAATGCCAGATCCTGTTTATACATATATGGAAGTAATGGAAATGAATCCAACAATATAGAGCAAAATTGAAAAACAAGGTAATCCAAAGAGAAGAATTTAATGTAAAAGAAAGTTAACATTATAACATTTTAGTTCTGATGAACCATTACCAGGACTTAGAAAGGATGATATTGAGAGATGTTAAATTACCATAAAACCAAAACATTATAACATTGACTTTCTTTTACATTAAATTCTTATCATAGGATTACATTGTTTTTCAATTTCTCTCTCTCTCTCTCTCTATATATATATATATAGATAGATAGATACATATATATATTGTATAGTAGAGAAAGACAACAACACTGATGTATAAAAATATAATCAGCTTCTTTTCTATTCCTTTTATTATCCAAAATGTACAGATGCGTAAGAATGAGAGAGAGTTGAAGACAGCTGAGCTTGCAGAAACAAGGGTAGATAGTACAGATCTTCTGTGAAACCTCTGTGCCTTTCAGGTCAAAACCCCTGTGGTTATATAATATTCTGGACACCCATGCAAATTCTTGTGGTCACACCTTCAGCTAGCCGCCTACACAACGCATATGATTATGCTTCCTTCTTGCATGCCACCCACGCAATTTCTGCCAAGACACCTGCGTCCTGTTTACTTTAGGAACCAGGTGCATTTTCTGTTATTATAACCAGTGTCTGACATCCTTCTAGCATACCACCCACACAGTTTATACGGCATGTCAAAAGGGGTTTTCAATATCCAATATATATATATTTATGATTTGTAAGTGAAAAGCAGGAAGGAGATAATTGAAAACAAATTTGTTAACACTCATATGAGGAGGTACTGATTGAAATAATAATAAAATCCTTTTTTTTAAATATTGAGAAAAAAATAAGAGATATTATTTTACCATTACAAACACAGGTATGTAAACTTTATAAATACAATTTATTATTTACATTGATTGAAAATAACCATTTGAAAATATCTGATAGGAACTTTTTTGCCCTATCATCATCATGGCATGATTCCCTTGACTCACTCACTATATGTCCTTACCAGTCATTGCTCCTGACAAGTTCTCTAAATGTCATGATGTATGCATACATACACACACACACACACACATACATAGGCAAGAAACTGAGTCACCAATTGAAACTGGCTTACAGGAACTTTTTGTCTTACAGTACTATATATATATATATATATGCACGCATATGTATAAATTTTTTTTGTTGGTCCAATGAGAGGGAAAAAAGCAAATACACTAAAAGGAATAGTTCCACAAGAGAATTTACTTTCAGGTTATTTATTCTTCTTCAACATGTGTTTCTGACATTCTAAGTTGTCTTCAGGTGGTAAAATGTCAGCCATTTTACTTCCTGAAGATGATTCAAAATGTCAGAAACATATGCTGAAGATGAATAAATAACTTAAAAGCAAATTCTCTTGTGGACTTATTCATTTTAAAGTATATACATATATATATATATATATATATATATATATATACTTGGTCTGATGATCATATAGGCAAGAAACTGATGGCCACCGAGCACCATTGATCTAGTCTACATTATTAAAACTTAGATCTACATATGCTCTATCATCAATACCGTGCACTATAAATATAACAAACCTCCTAACTATATCATTAATAAATATATATTTATATATATAATCTACATGAGCTGTAATCAAATACAGATGGAAGCTTATGATTTTTTTTAATTTATAAATAAAGATGTGCGCCTAATGGTACAACTTACATAATATATTGATGTTGTACAAATGTCTACACTTCAGCTCAATAAGTTAGTGCCAATTAGAAAAAAAAAATTAAAAAGCTTGTCTTGGTACTTTTTAAACAAAATGTTTTTGATAGAAGACAGTGATCAAGTGTTACTAACTGTGTCTACCCTATCCTAACTTTGATTTACATATGCTCTGTCACTGACATTGAACACCCTTTATTTAAAAATCATAGCAAACTGCATTCTTAAGATAGATAGATAGATAGATAGATAGATAGATATAAAAAAAACTAAATCCAAGTACATAAAAAAGTGCTCAAAGCTATTATGACAGAGCAAGTATAAAACTAAAAATATTTTAAATATGAACTTTTGGAGCCTATTACTTGACGTTTCATGTGAAGCACACAATCATCAAATGGAAATAAACTCACAAATAAATAAATATATATATACATAAAAGAATTTACATGTTAATAGCTTTATAACTACTCCATATAACACTATGAAATGCATGTGCATACATAACTATTGACTTATGTATTCAATATATAATACACACTTACAACACACTAATAAGATAGCTATTATAATGGCAGTTCAGTTTAAAAGACAATACCATTTCTTAATTTTTTTCACAAAGCCGACTTTTTAAATGCTAAAAATTTACTTTATCACGTTTTTATCAATTAAGATAAAGTGTCAGTCATCTTCTTAGTAGCAGGAACTTGTGGAGGAGAGTGCAATGAGCTTCAATGTACTGATTTCATTTAGGAATAATGAATAAGGAGTCAAGGAAAGCAACTCTTGAGTCTTTCCAAAAAGAGATTGGCGGGTAGAGGAAGGAAGGAAGAAACAGAAAAAAGTTTGAAAACCTTGAAACTCACCAACTTTCCTTTCAAAAATAAATGTTATAAAAAGGATAAAAAACAAAAGCAATAAAAAAAAATAAATAAATAAACTCACATAGAAGTGATTAAATAGATACACACACACACACACGCACACAGACAAACTGAAATGTATTGATACACATACATTGGTTGGAAACACACAGACACAGAAACTAAGAGCTTAATACACACACACACACACACAATAAAATTTAATAAGAGAAAGTCTCTATCACACACAAAGACACACACACGTACAGAATTGAGTTCAAATCAAAGAGTGACAGACAGAGACAGACTTCAGTACACAGAAAGAGGTGAAACATTGTAACACACTCGCTCATAAGACAATTCTTATAATAATAATAATAATAAAGGCTTTAAAATGATTTTAAAAAACACTTTGAAAAACAAGCTTAAACAAAATCTGCTAAACTTAGGAAATATCATGGTTTATGTTTACAGACTTAGCAAATACCATTCTGACTTTTTATAAATTTCAAATTTTATTTAGTTTGATTCACAGGTGCATTTTCTAAACCACTATTGGATTCAAGTCACATTGAATACCTCAATAATTCTTACCTTTTTACAGGAGATTAAAGGAAGAATTGAAATTATCCAAACCACAGCATTACTAAAATTAGCTAGGATACTTAGAAGTGTCCTGGATACCTGAGGAAACTTGCTGTCGTTCAGGCTCCAGTGAAAAGCCATCAGTTCAAGCTGGTGTGAAAAACTAACAATAATAATAATAATAATTGGGTAAGGGAGCTGGAGAAGTTAAAAATTGGAGTAGCATCCAAACTAGAACATTGTTGAGGTTGACCAGAATACTGAGAAGAATCCTGGAGACCTTAGATTTGCCATAACACAGATTCCAGTGAAGACCATCGACTAATGCTGGTGTGAAAAACATGTAAGGAGTTGACCCAGTCGGCAGGGGGTGCTGTAGAATACATCAACTGCTTCTCTGAAGAGAGGTAAAACTCACCCAACAAACGTCTTGGATATGACATTAAACAATCTGATGGTGAAGCTACAGTAATGCTGGAGCTTTGGGGAATGTGGAGTACCCCTTCATTGCCATCCCTTTTAGATCAACCCTGGCCCTGAGTAGTAGCACCTGATAGAGTCCTATTTATGGGTCAAATAGAACTGTTTGACATTTAAACTGTGTACTTATGCTAAACTGAATTGTTTCAACATTTATCTGTGTGTAAACAAAAAACTGTGTATTTACGCTAAACTGAACTGTTTGATCACTTAACTGTGTATAAACAAATGACTCATATTTCATTGAATTGTTAGTAGTACATAGCAATACTTGAAAACATTAAACTGTGTGCAAACAAATGATTAATAGTAAATAGAATTATTTGTATTAGATAGAAATAAGTGAAACAATTAAACTGTGTGAAAAAAATGAGCTCAGACTTATTTAAAAATGTTATCTACAAAATGCGTTTAGAAATCATATATTTAATATATATGTATAAAAAGGATTTGGCATTAAATAACCTACAATATTTGATATGCCATAAAACCAAACCAAACCGAAAATCACAAGTAGTAATAATAATAATGATTACTCAGTCAACTGCAACTGTAGAATACACCGACTGCTTCTCTGCAGAGGGGTAACCCCCACCCCAAACGAATGTCCTGTTGATGACACTAAACTATCTTATGGTGAGGTTCCAGTAATGCTGGTGCTTTGGAGAATGTGGAGTACTCCTTCATTGCCATCGTTTCCACGTCCACTCAGGCCTGGAGTGGTAGCACCTGATAGGGTCCTTTCTATGGGTCAAATAGAACTAAACTGTGTACTTCTGCAAAACTGAGTTGTTTGAAATGGAACTGTTTTTATATGCTAAACTGAATTGTTTGGAATGGAACTGTTTTTGACACTGAAACTATACTTACGCTAAACTGAATTGTTTGAAATGGAACTATTTTGACATTTAACTGTGTGCAAACAAAAACTATATTTATACTAAACTGAATTGTTTGAATTAGAACTGTTTAATTAAACTGAATAGCTTGAAATAGAAATATTTTTGACAATTAAACTGTATACTTATGCTAAACTGAATTGTTTGAAACAGAACTGTTTATTTGTATAAAAATGCATTTGGAATTGAATAACCAACAAAGGTTGATATGCCATAAATCCCAAACAAACAAGCAAACAAACATAATAATGATGAATTGAAAAAAATGTGGAATCTTAAACTCACTACCGTGCCAGTAATAGTGGGAGCCAGGGCATGATCAAGAAAGGGACAGATAAATACATTAATAAGATACCTCGCAGTCCCAGCCTATTTAAAATACAAAAATTGCACTTTACAAAACAACACATCTCCTTAGGAGAGTACTATCAAAGAGATTGGAAAAGTAATACTTGAAAGTATGGATGGAACATAGAATCACTACCTTCCCTCATGCTAGGTTTTGGGTAAAGACCCAGTGAAGGATTGTAAGAAACCAAAAGTAAAGCTGAAAAATCATTGATAATAATGATGATAATTGGAGATATAAATGAATCACCCAATCCTGGTCAGAGGACCAGACCTAGTTTGAATTAATAAGAAGAAAAGAATTTGTCATCTAGTGTACGTGGTGCCTTCAATAAGTTTCCAGACTTTTTTGTACAGGCATTTAAAATTGTCATAGACTCTTGAAAATTCAGTATGTTATTGCTATACATCTTATGAGATGACTGACCAATCTTTAGGATTTCAGGTTCAAATGAACAGCTACAGCAGCAATTAGAATACACCCTACTAAAGCCTGATTATCACAGCTGGTGGATTTCAAAAATGCAATCTGGACGTGAGGACACTTTAGAAGAACGATATGCAATAAAATTCTGTTTTAAACTTGGAAAAAATGATGCCACAGAAACATATGGAATGCTTCAAACTGCTTTTGGAGCATCTTGCATGAATCGAGCATGAGTTTTTGAGTGGCATAAGAGATTCAAGGAAGGCACGAAGTCTGTGAGGGATGATTAGAGGTGTGGGAGGAGTAAGGAAGTCAATACACCAGAGTTGATAGGCCAAAGGGTTACTATGTTGAGATTTTAAGGGAGTTCAGGAAGAGCTTCTGTCAGAAGAGGCCAGCACTCTTCAAATCGGGTCAGTGGCATTTCCACCAGGACAATGCACCAGTCCACAACTTCATCCAGAGGAGATTATTTCGAAGGGGACTAGAGTTTCACGTGTGTACTATCAATAAAAGTGCCCATACGAAAAAAGTCTAGCTTTTCTAGAGAATTGAAAAATCTATGGAAAACGAAAGTGACTGATAACAATTGTGATTGGCGTGCTTGGTACAGTCACCAAAGGATTGATTAAGGGACTGGAGGACTTGGAAATAAGAGGACGATTGGAGACCATCCAAACTATAGCATTCCTGATATCGACCAGAATACGAAGAAGAGTACTGAAAAATTGCTATCATTCAGACTCCAGTAGAAAACCCTCAGCTAATGCTGGTAGGAAAAACTCTTTAAGAAGTAAATAATAATAATAATGGTAAAAGGACTGGAAGACTTAGAAATCAGAGGACAAGTGGAGACTATTCAGACTACAGCATTATTAAGGTCAGGCAGAATACTGAGTAGAGTCCTAGAGACTTGCTGTCACTCAAACTCCAGTAAAAAAAAAAACTATCAGCTTACACTGGTGTAAAAAATCTCTCAAAGGTATAAAATAATGATAAAAACTTGCTGAAATCTAAAACTTATCAAAAATTGCAAACTTGTTTTTAAGTCAAAGCATGTAAGTTTCAAGTTTTGTTCGCGTTTTTAAGAGATTAAAATATTTGGAACTTAAAGTCGAAAAATCAAATCATAAAATTATTTAGCCCTTTTTATAGTTAATATTGAATCGATCAAATACTGATTATCACAGTCTAAACTGACCTACGGTCTTCACAGAAGAAAAAACGTTTCTTGACTGTTTACCCGAGTTACTTTTGCCAACTTTAAAGAAGTGTACATACGGACAAATTTAAATCAAAATGAATACATTTTACCAACATACACACACACACACACACACATACATACATACATACACACGCTGAAAAGAAGACACTGGTGCAGGAGTCTCTGTTGAAATACGCTCATACTTACAAGTGTCTCAACTTTAAATATATACATTAATAGATGCTAACACGGGAGAAATTTTTTTTAAATTAGAGAGAATTGGCTGATTTTTAACAACATATCACCTTATCTAGGGTAATATTATACCGAAAGGTTACGAAATTGCGTTCATTGTACATTCATATTCATATCTTTGGTGTAGTTGTTGCTGAAAAGTTTCTGTTTTGTTTTGTTTTAAGCACATTGTCCTATAATAATAATTGTCCTAATAATAATTGTCCGAATAATTTTTAAACAGTTAACCCATAGATGGAGCTCTAAAGAGGCACTACCACTCCGGGTCAGAGTGGATCAGAGAGTAATGGTAATTAAGGGATACTCCACACTTTTAAGAATGCCAGAACTGTAGTCTCACCATCAGACGCAGTTTAGAGTCATAACTTGAAGACGTCTTTTCTTTAGGTGTGTGTGGGGGCTTACCCCTGTACGAGGAATACAGTCAGCGTATTCTAAGCCTCCTCAGCAGGACTATCAGAATGAGAGAATACTTCTAACAAATCGTAAACGGAAACATTACGGAAAGTCAAACACATGGGCCTATCAAACTACGTCACGTATAAAACACCAAGACGACCTGAGACATACACACATACACACACTGAAACATGCGCCATATATGTAGAATAGTTTCTAAAACGCACACTTCCGGTCTCAAAGAAAGTTCACATCAAAAAGAGTAAAAGAGAACGCACACACACGCGCGCACACACACAGGTGAGTTGATTAAGTGAAAATTACATTGTCAGAGTTGATCTTTAGGGAAATAACTCAACACCCTCCTTTTTCTTCGCTTTTCCAATCCACCCACCAATGTTCCATTCCTTTAGTTCTCTGCCGACAATTTAGCAACCTTCCAAACAATAAAGTACCGTTTCCCAAAGAATCTGGGGGTGAAGTTTTATATATATATATATATATATATATATATATATATATATATATATAAACACTTGTAGCTGCCGTAAAGAAAACTGTTACACAAGTAGTAGTATATCTACAGTGTAACCCAGTCCGCTGCAACCATCACACACAGCATTATAGCTTTCTTCATCATTCCGACCCCCACCCCGACTTTTCTGACTAAAAAGATGAGACGCAGGAGGAGAAGGAGAACCGTGTGTGGAGTGGGGGTAATCAAACTGGTAAACACTCTCCTGCCCGTCCCCTGTTGCTCGTATCCTCAACACCTACGCCACCAACCTCCACATCACCCCTGCATGACTGTCGGCTCGTACGCAGCAGAGGTCTTCCGAGCACCAGCTGCCAGTAGTTAGTATTAGATCAATGTTTGGATCATAATATTTTGTAATGTCATTTTATTCCAAGAAATCATAATTAATCATGGGAATAAAATGATGAGAGAGAGAGAGAGAGAGAGAATTTGGATATATGGCAATGAGAAAGAGTTTGAGATAGATATAAAAAAAACTGGGATTGATAGCTGTGACGAACAAATGCGTAAATAAATATGAACATAGAAGTTCACAGAGAAAGATAGAGAATAAAGTTAGTAAGGTAAAAAAACTGAAGTTATCTAAGAAACTTCTTTTTAAGGTGAAGTACCTTTTGGAAAAAAAAAAGGGAAAAGAAAAAGTTAAAGTAGAGAGAAAAAGGGGAAAAGAAAAAAAGTAAGAGATTGGAAAGGAAAACGAAGTGGGGGAGAGAAAGGAAAAAGAATGGGTGGGGAGAAAAGTAGAAAAAGCAAAAAGAAAGTAGATAAAAAGGGGACAGCGAAAAACGTAAAAGGGGGGGAAAAGAAAAGAAAAGGGAAAACGAAGATGGAGTAGAAAAGAAAAGAATGAAAAGAAAGAAGGAAGGTAAGGGAAAGCACAGGAAGAGAAGAGGGAAAAGAAAAAGTATTTGAAAAGAAAGGAAAAGAGAATGGAAGGAGAGAGGAAAGAAAGGGGATAAGAATGTAAAGGAAAAATGAAGGGGACGAGAGCAAAGGGGTAAAATAAAGGGAAAGCATATGAAAAGGGACAGTGACAACAAAATAAAAAAAACACAAATAGAAGTAGGGACATTAAAGAAAAGGAAGGTAAAGAAAAAAAGATAGAGAAAAAAAAAAATAAAGGACAGTAAAAGAAAAAAGAAAGCAAGGAAAACAAAAGCCAAAAAAAGGTGGAGGATTGAAAAAAGAAAGAGATGGGCAAATTGAATCTTAGTTGGTACCCAGGTCAGTAGGCACACCATCTTAGCTCTAGCAACTAAGTGTGGGTTGCTATTTGTAGACCATAAGAGCTTGCAAGGAACCAACACAAACTGTAAGGTAATCAGCTGAGTTGAGTAACTACTACCACCGAGGCAGTGCGTCAGTTTGTAGGTGTATAAATGTGAAAATGGAGAGAGAGAGAGAGAGAGAGAGAGAGAGAGTAGGAGGAGGACCTGTGCTCTAAGTCCCGCCTCTTATCAAAAGATGGTAAAGCTAAAGTCTATTTTCAAACCAGTCTCTTTTCCCGCCCCCACCCCCACCGTTTCTGCCACGTGCCAAGAGACTGACAGTGACTGACACCAAGCATACTTCAGGCTAAAAATGATGGGGAAAAGATTTTAAATGAGAAGGAAGTAAGATAATTTAAAATAAATATTTTTTTTAAATACATAAATGTGTGTATATAAGAAAGACAGAAAAGAAAAGAGGTATCTTTATGAGAAAAACATCAACAATTTCTTTTTAAATATAAGAATGTCTATGTTTGGATAGCGTAGACACAAAGTCAGCAGCACTTGGTGACTGACATATATATATATATATATATATATATATATATATATATATATATATATATATATATATAAATTCTTTTCTTAATCATTACTTCAATGATTCAAACAATTTTTTAAATCTCTAAATGACAAGTCTAACTACTTAAAGTCGTCGTACACTGAATAAACAGAAAAGAAAAAATCAATAAACTTAATTTTCTATCTCCATAAACTTAATTTTGATGATTTTAAAAAAAAAAACCTTCTCTATTTAAATATTCTTTATAATTTGTCCACAAGTAATATTCTAATTTAATACATACCTTGAACTTTTTTTATTGGGGTGATAAATCTTTTTTACTTCTTTTCAAAATGTCCAAAATTTACCTGTAGAAAACAAAGTGTGAATTTTCTTTAAAAACAAACATACAAAAACGCTATCAAACCTGATTACCAGTGAAGTATATAAATATTTCAAGACTAAATTTAAGAGAAGAGAAAGCTTCCTTATAGATTAATGTCAAAAGAAGTAATAGGAAGAATAAGAAAAGTAAGATTTAAAAAAAACAACAACTTATGAATGGCATAAGTGCTGTTTCGTCATTTAATAAAGATTTTTTTTCAATATGAAGAAATCAGTTATCATACAAGTGAATTAATGTTAAGTCATTTCTCAAGTCAATATTGTACCCTTTTAGAAAGTCAAGATTCCTTACTCTGAGAATTAAAGTTTTTTTTTTCTTAAATCATAAGTCTTAATGTTATAAAATATAAAAATTTGCAATATTCATGTATTGACAGAAATAAATATGTAGTTTGTAATACTAATTAACAATAAACTTTTTTTTCTCTTTCTCTTTTTGGTTAAAGTAGTTTCACCGATTAGCTTAACTATCTTGACCTCTTGTCTATTTTATGAAGAAAAAACCCTGGATCTTAAGGAGAGTTTAGAAAAAATGCAACTTTGAACAATAAATCTTGATATTTTATTCAGAATTTATACCAAGTTATGATTAAAAGCATTTTCTATTTTTAAAAAATGCCAAGATAAATTTTTGTCAACTTGTATGTTTAATACAAAATTTAAAAAAAACATAAATGGATTGCTATGAATAGCCTTTTCTAAATTTCTTAATTTCAAAATGCCCCCAACTAAGTTCGCATCGAGTAATGTAAACCTTCACGAGTGAGTTCGAGTCTCATTGGGTGCCCCATTCAAATGGTTTTGTGCCACAAATAATCATGCTCCCAACTATTACTGAAATGGTTCTTAATACCAACAATATCAAAAAAGGAAGTTTGGTGAAATTCAAATCAATGAATCTAAACTGAAACTTAACATATTTCCTGCTTTATAAGTAAATCATATCAGAGATTATCTACATTTTGACTTCAGGCTTGGTAAGAGGCGAAAATAACATTAAAAAAGGTAAAAATTTCTTAAGAAGTCGCATTTTTAAAAATTTTTTTTACTTCTAAACAACAAAAATTCTTGATTTTAAATAATGTTTGATGTTTTCAGGTGGTAGGAAAACAAATTTTAAATCATAGTTTCAACTTAGTAAAAGTTATAACTTCAAATTGATATTGTAAAAAGAGGGTATGTTTGTTGGTTTTTTTTAAAATGATTTTGAAATAGACAACTTTAGTCTATATGCTAGTATAGGTTTTTTTTTTTAAATAAAAATAAAAAGGAAAAAAGCAGAGATTAAATAAAGTTGGTTGGTTGGTTGGCTGTACTTTATAGCATATCAAATCTTGTAGGTTGTTTAATGCCAAATCCTGTTTATACACACACACATAGGTATCTATCTATCTATATATATATATAATTTGTAAACGAATAGTTGGTAGGTAATATTTTAAAATCAGCCAGAGCTCATTTGTTTGCCTCCACTTAAATGGTTTCAAGTATTGCCACTAATAATTCAACATGAGTCATTTGTTTGCACACAGTTAAATGGTTTCAAATATAGTAAATGATGAAACAATTCTATTTTACCCACTGATGGGATCCTAATAGGTACATCTACTCCAGGTATGAGTTGGCCTGGGAGTAATAGCAATGAAGGAGTACTCTACATTCCCTAAAGCCACAGGACTGGATGCTCACTATTTCAGATATGTTAGTGTCATATCCCAGAACATTTGTTGGTGGGAGTCTTACCCCTCTGACGAGATGCTGTCAGTATGTTCTATTGCCCCAGCCAACTGAACTGAGATTAGATAAAGTCAACATTTATCTAAAAAAAAAAAACAATTTTAAGTTGTTGACCAAGTATTTATTCCACTAATGAGTTAACAGCAGACGTTCTCTCTAAATCGATTTTTTAAAGTATCAAATTAAATTGAAATTCATTGAAACTAACTCTATGGTCGTTTTAATTTTTACGTAACAATGTAAAAAGTTATTTATACAAAACATTATTGATTAAAGAAAGAAAGCAAAAAAAAAAAAAAAAAAAAAAAAAGAGCGAGGGGAGGAATAGCTTTTACTTCATTTTTCTTTCGAACGCAGAAGGTAATTTTTTTTTCATATCGGACTATTTAAAATACGTGTTCCCTTTTATTCCACATAAAAATGATGTGATTTTAAAAAGCATACTGCAATTTTTAAATACATTGATTTGACTTTTTGTGGGGACAGATTTTCTCATAGTCGTAATATTAAAGAAATAAGTTCTTAGAAAAAAATAGTATCAAATAACAAGAATGAGTTTGACGGTATATCACAATTGCTTTTATGCAGGTGCTTTTTGAGAATCCAGGTAAAAAAAAAAAAGTCACTAGAAATAAAACAAAACAAAAAAAAGATCTTAAACCAAAAGCGTTTTCTCGATAAATCTCTTGTGTCTCAATCAAATTAAAAACATTTCTCCACAAAACTTAACCATAACCGCACCCCCACCATTTTTTTTTTTTTTTTACTACGCGTTTTTTTTCTTACAACTATTGCTGGCCACATTTTATGGCATTTGCCACTTCATCGACGAGAAATAAGAAAAAGTTTAATATCCTAAAAGTAAAGTTAAACTTTTTTCGCTCAATTTGAATTTGTTTTCCATTTGGTCTAAAGAGAGCATTTCATAAACCCTTCGAGTTTGGATGAATTTATATCGACTATTTAACGATTAAAATGATCTTTTTAGCATATTCACAATGAAAGAGAGTAATGAAAATAAAAACCTCCAACAAAAATGTTTAATTCCCAACATTATAGCAACTGAATGGGAGGAGGTGGAGAATCAAAAAAAAAAAAAAAGTAGTTTTACTAAATTGTAAACCGTTTTTTTTTTCAAGAAATGGATTGTTTGGTTTTTGTCTTTTTCTTCTTTTTCAAAGGTAAAGAACTTAAAAACTAGAATGTTATTTGTTGAGAACTTGTCTGAACTTTTTTTTTTTATTGGTATTCTTGCTGAATAATGATTAAACTTGGACGCCTCGCGTGGTGTAATGGTTATCAAGCTAGTCAAGCAAATTATTATTACTGAGTTCGAGTCTCAATGGGTGCCCCATACATCAGGCCTTGTGCTACAAACTAAGCAAATCTTAGTTAATGGTTCAACTTTAACTAGACTGACAGTTATCAAAAAATTAAGAGGAATAGATTTTATGTGACAAGTGTCGATGACGGTATTTCGGTCTTTTAAACAGACCAATTTATGCAAAAGTAGACATGTTGTAGTCACATGATTACAAACACTTGATTGTGTGGTTTAGAAATATCTCCGGCTTCAATCCATCACAGCAGAACTTTTTTTTTAAATTGCCTCTCACGAAAAAAACAAATAAATGGTGGTAGTAGTAATAATTTTATTTAGCAGGTCTCTCTTTTTACTGAGAATATTCAGAAACTTATTTTTAAGCAAACAAAAATGCGTTGACAATTTTTTTCCAGGATTTAGTTAACACATTTCAGAACTTCACCCCCTTTTTTTATTATTATCAAATGAATCAGTTCAAGTAATCGAACACTTTTTATCTTTTATTCGTATCCTTATTAAAATTCTTTTTTTTTCTTTCCTGAAAAGAACTTAACTGTTCGTGTTTTGAATTTTCAAGCAAACTTAAACTTACGACAAAAGAAAAAATAACGAACTGAGTTTTCCAGGACGTATTTGAATGAGGCACATTTTATTTTGCTCACAGCTAACCATACCATAAACCGTACTTGGCTTTTTTTAGACTTACTTGAAAGTACTAAAGGCTGCAGTGTAAATTTCGTGTTATATTGTCTAGTTTTGTCTACGAGTTAAATTGAATTTTCTTCACGCTTTCATAAAGTTTTTAAAAAGTCCATGTCTTATCCTGCAAATTAACTTTTTTTAAAATTTCATTTGCTCATATATATATATATATATATATATATATATATATATATATATATATATATATATATATATATCAATAAAGAATTTTTTTTTATTATCTTTGGAGTGTTTTGTTTGATATTTTCTTTAATTAAAAACTAAACAGAAAATTATTATTGAATTATTTGTCGTGATACAAGTTGGGAACTTTGAAGAGACTGAAATTTTTTACTGTGTTAAAATGTGTAAATAGGAAAGAAAAAATTCGACTAAACATAATGATTAAAACTATTAAAAAGATATATAAGAATCTACTTGGGATAAAAAAAATATTCAAATCAAAAAAAGACAATATTGGACATTTTGTTTTATTACCGGTGCTTTTTTTTTTTAAAAAAAAAAAGGTACTTTTAAGAAATTTTTCATTTTTTTTTTCTTTCTTACACCTCCAAAAAATAAGACTTACCAGATATATTAAGGAATAATTTGTTATATGTGAATATACGTATCGAGAGAAAGTTTAAGCGAAATAAATTTAAAACTAGAACAAAGAAAGCACGTTGTTCGTAAATACATGTTGCTACACATAACTAATGTAAACAAACAAAACATAATGGCACTGCCTTCTTAGCAACCAGCGCAAATTTATTAACTCAGTTCATCTTCCAAAAAAGTATCAATCAGGAATACTTAAAGAATAAGTATTTTCATAAGTGAATCAAAATATCTCACCGAGACTGTAGTCTTTTTTTTTCTTTTATATATGAACTTAAAATTAAAATCATAACACAGGTCCCGACCTGTAGCACGCAACTCTCTCGCACTTTTCTTCTTTGCCGTAAACCGGACGGGACATTGTGACTTAAAAAAAAATAACAAAACAAAACTTTTCTCTTGAGTGTTCAAATTAAATAAAGCGAATATTTATAGAAATTACATATATCAATAACATTTTTGCACGATTATTTCCTTAAAAATCATAAAATCTAAACTAAATTCGCCGCTTAATTAAAAAGATGTCCAGTGTCGCAATGGTAACTTGTCAACAAAAAAGCCCACCAGACGACTTGGACAATATGGCGGCGGTAAGTTGTTTAGACATCGTCCCGACGACGGCAAATGTCGTCGTCTGACTTGTTCTGGTGTGTGCATGAGAAAGAAAATGAAGGAAAATGTCTCAAATTTCTATTTTATTTATTTATTTATTGTTATAAATCTTGCTTGCTAGTTTTTATTAGGCTATATTGTTGGTGTTTTTGAGTTCGTTTCTTTACGTCGTCTGCACGGCTTGTGTGCCTCGCTGCTTCATCATCTTGTTGATGATGATGATGTCGTTGATGGCACACTTCACTTCTTCCTTGTATTGTTTTGTTACTTGTAGTAGTCGTAATAATAGTAATAATATTTGCTGCTGCTGCTTCTTCGTTCTGCTGCCAGCAGCAGACAATAATGACAAAATTTTTAAACCGCCACTGCTTGCTTTTACCTTGTGTTAAAGAAGAAGAAATTTAGAATGAAGATGATGATATGATGAAGGAATGTCGACTAATGGTGCTTTTTTTTTTTTTCTTCTTCCTTCTTTCTATCCTCCAAAATATTTCTTGACATTTTAGAATGTAAAACACAGTTGTTCAACTACGTCTTGTGGGGGAATATTTTAAAACTTCCTATATATATATATATATATATATATATATATATATATATATATATATATATATATATACGATACAAAAATATTAAAAATAATTGAATAAATCACAGAGATTTTTGTCTCCCAAGGGGGTCATTCTTTTCATTGTCTCATATTTCCAAAGAATTCCGTTTTTTATTATTTTTTATTTTTTTATTTTTTATTTTAAACCTTTGGTGGGGTAATCTTTTCTAAAAAGTCATGAAAAACATCTTTGATTGAAGAAGAAAAAGTTATTTTTAAGATTAAATCATCTAACAATGTTTTCTTTTTTTTTCTCTCGAATACTTTGTGATAACTTTGAAAATGTTAAGTGTCGTCATAGTTTCACGTTGCTTGTATTTTGTTCATCCTGTCTCCTCATCACATAAGTATCTATCTATCTCTGTATGCATGCATGTCTGTATGGATGGATCTATCTATCTATCTATCTATCTATCTATCTATCTATCTATCTATCTATCTATCTATCTATGGATGGATCTATCTATCTATCTATCTATCTATGGATGGATCTATCTATCCGTCCATGGATGGATCTATCTGTCTATGGATGGATCTATCTATCCGTCCATGGATGGATCTATCTATCCGTCCATGGATGGATCTATCTATCCGTCCATGGATGGATCTATCTATCTATACATGTATGGATAGATCTATCTATCTATCCATGCATGTATGGATGGATCTATCTCTCTCTCTCTCTCTCTCTCTATATATATATATATATATATATATATAGATGTGTGTGTGTGTGTGTGTGTCTGTATGGATGTATCTATCTAACTGTGTATTTATCGATCTATCTATCTCATTTAGAAAATTTGCCTGCGCACTGACTTTTTTTTTTTTTTTTTTTTTTTTTTTACATATTATTTTATGTTTTTCTTGACGCCTCAAAAGTCTCTTGTCTAAAGTTCCGGCAAAGAATGATCCGAAAACCAAAACTTTTTATTTACCTCTCTATATTCTGAACGATATTGATTATGTTGAAATTTACCTCTATTTTAACTTTTATTAAATAATCCTTCTTTTTACTTACTACATGTTTTCTTTTCACAAAACGTTAACGCATTTTTAAAAATTGATACTCTCATGCTTCAGACAAATTTAAACTAAGGATATTAGTAAATTTGGACGATATTTTCACTAAATAATTCAATGCTTAAAAAACTTTCCACAAGTGTTTCCAACAATCAAATTAACAAACTAATGTTTTAATTTAGTATATTGATTAAAATTAAAGTGTGTTATAATTTCATTTTCATTATTAACCACGTTAACATTTATTTCCACTCGATTATAAAATTGTTATGTCTTTTTTTCCCCTTTTTAATTCAACCCATTCTATTTTTATTTATCTACTTATTTGGTAATTTGGACCATCGGTACCTTCTTTTTGATTGTTCTGATGACAAATAATAATCATGTGTCGTCCCCTTCCAAATTCTCAACTGTAACATCAACAAAACCAATAAAAGTATTGTAATCAATTAAGGAAAAGGATGCAAATATCTTTAAATTTTGCTTCCACTCACCAAAGGAATATACTTATTGTCGCTCACATCAGTTTTTTTTCTTTTAAGATTTCATTTGGACTTTTTTTTTTTTTTTTTACGGAATTTTAGAACAAAGCAAAAAAGTTGCCCGAGTTAGAATCACAAGTAGCGGAGGAAGAACCGTTCTTTAAAAAAAAAAGTAGGGTCTACTGATTACAGAAGAAATTTCTGTGAGTTTTTCTTGTGTCCTTGTCTCCTATCCTTGCTTCACCACCTCCAACCTCCCCGTCCCCTTTTTTTCTTCTTCTTTCATTTACTTAGGGGTGAAGGAGGTCCCTCCAAATAGCTCATCAGGTTAAGTTTAATTTTGTTCCTACTCCCTAAAAAAAGGGTTAACCTTAAATTCATCAGGATAAGAAAGCTACATCATGTGATTTTTTTCAGGGTCCATCAACTGAATAACCTCACATTTCATTGCCCATATTCCCTTTTTCCAGAGTTGGAAGATTTTTAAAGAAATTACTTATTTTGAAATATTTCAAGTTTTTAATAAAGATTTGTTTTTTTAACAAATCGGGTGGGGTGGGGGAAACAAACAATTAAATTTAAACTATTAATGCCATAATAATTATGAAATCATACAGTTTATTTTCCGTGCTATAGGTATTTTTATTTTATTCATTTCTTTCCTTTGTTAAAAAATAAAAATGAGGTTTTATCTGAATTTTCCAGTTTTCTGTTATACTCAGTCCTTTTTCCTCCACATTTTCTGCAAAAAAAAAATTCAGTTTATTTTTAGATGTAATCGATCTTCTGAAAGAGAAGTCATTTTTACGGGAAATTAGTCGTTTTTATTTATCTATCTATTTATTTATTTATTTATTTATTTATTTTAGAATTTGGATTTTAAAGAAAACATTTTCATGAAAAATTTCATCGTCCCAATTATTTGGTGATTGTCCAATTTACTTGTAAAGTTGTCATTGATCGATTTTTAGTGAATTGATAAACTGATCGACCTTTACATGTTGGTAATGTTTTTGTTGTTGTTGTTGGTTTTTTTTTACTGTAGTTACTCTATACCACTAAAGGTGTTAATGGCATTTCTTAAAACATTAAATGTGAGTGTGACAAATAATGTTAAGTTTTTAGACTCTTATGGGTTAAACGGTCGGAAATAAACAGAAAACTATTTTGGAAGAATCGGGGGACCATTTTAACCCATAGATGATGAGGTAAATTGATCCCCCAGATCATGTCCAGGGGATTTTATTTGCAGTGTTCGTTTTTCTTTAATAAAGAACATACTTCAACTCCAATTGTTTTTCTTTTTCTTTCTTTTTTTTTTTCTTCTTCTTAGAACAACATTTAGAGATAGGTACATTTTTAGACGAAAATCTCTTGTGTAACCGAAATTTCAAAGTCGGACTGAATGTAAGATAAAGAACCGGAAATTGACCTTTTTTCAATACTGGAGCAATGAGAAGAACTCTCTTCTTCACCGAACGTTTTAAAACAATAATCAGAAATTGATGATGATCGACTACTAGAACTGCTATTAAACAATCTATTTTCAAATAAAGGACAGTCACTATGACTCAAGAGACTGATTTTGATCATGTCATTTTCTAAAAAAAAAAAAAAATGTTTAAATTAAAATATGACAAATTAGTCAAACTAACTTTTTCTTTTTTCTCGCTTTTTTGTTTTGTTTTCTTTTCAATAAATAATTATCTTCATCTTAACTTAAACTTAAAAGAATACTGTAAATGATGAGGATATTATTTTGTCAAATCGGCCCATTGTCGCATACTGGCCTGTTTACTGCGTCACATCGATTTTATTTTTGGCATTAAAGACTTTTTTTTTGTTTTTCTCATCCTCTCTCGTATTCATTCCTGACAAAATAAAAGTTGAAGAAAAGGTAAAAAAAGAAAAAAGAAAAGAAAAAAGAAATAGGCTACGGAAGGTCTATATTTTTTTCCTTGTATTTTTTTAAGGACTCTAATGTTGTTTTCATATCGTGTATGACCTCATTAAGAAATAATTGAATCGTTAGTGAAACAAACATCATAATTTTTGTTTCTTTTACTTGATCCCCTCCCCTTATATCCAACATTAGGTTTTTTTTTCTCTCAACATTTTGGTAGTCCCGTTATTACCTGGCCTGTTTACAGAACGACACAACGGGAAGTGTTTTGACATTTTTACAGTCTTTTTCTTTCTGTCTTCTTTTCTAACGTACTTATATCCCTGACAAACTAATAAGAAAGGATAATAATGATTAAATAAAGATGAGACACCTAGCACACAATTTTTTTTTTCTTTTTTCTTTTTCCACACAGATTTTTGTTGAGCACATACAGAAAAAAAAAAAAAACTATAGAGGGAGTTTGTAAAAAGCGATCGGCTCGGCCGTTTTGGTCGGCGGTCCGTGCCAATGTTTTTGCTGGCTCCGACAGCGTGGGCACGTTGCCGACTGCTGTGTCTAGTTGACAGTGTTCGCCTGCTGGAAGGAAGCCTGCCTCCCCTCAGCATCACCACCACCACCATCATCTTCATCATCAGTGGCCCGGCCCCCGGCACACGGTGGGACGATGAAGATGAAGAGGATAATGATGTTGGTGATGATGATCATCTAGCAGGACGGTGGGACGAGCAGCTAGAGAGAGAGAGAGAGAGAGAGAGAGAAAGGGCGGACAGACAGATAGAGGACGTCGACAACAACGACGAACAGGCAAAAACCCAGAGTGAAAGAGAGACACACCAGACCAGCATCTCCATCCATCCATCCATCTATCTTTCTATCTGTGTGTCTGTTGTCTCATCTATCCCAAAACTAGAGACATCATTGCAATAATAATAATCATAATAATAATCATAATAATAATAATAATAATAATAATACACAACGACCCGTGACGTGTGTGTCTATGTAATTGTACATCATCGACACACGTAGTAAAACCAACGACCGACCGACCTGACGGACAGATAGACAAACCAAATAGTTTACTGTAAAAACTTTTACTGCATTTCAAACATCTTTACCGATTTTGTTCGTAGAGACTTCTTGAGGAAGAGCAAAAAGAAAGAAAAAAGTGGAATTCGACAAATGTGGCTTTTATCAAGTATATGACATTTTAAAAAGAAAAACACACTACCACAAAAACTAAGAGATACCCATGTCAAGTGAATGATAGATGTTGGTCTGAGTACATTACCTACTCAAGGGATTTTTACCCAAGCTTGCCCGACTGTAACGTATCTATTATTATTTATATTATTTATTTAGATTATTAATCATAGTATATACTAACGTGTGTGTGTGTGTGTGTGTGTGTGTGTGTGTGTGTGTGTGTGTGTGTGTGTGTGTGTGTGTGATGAAGTGTTCGGCTGTTTGAAGAAAGTGTAAAAGAGACGAAGAATAAGACAAAAAAAAGTCATTAATGTTACGTCCGAAGAAGTGCAACAAACATTATTAATCATTGTCATTTTTTTATCATCATCATCATCATCATGGATACTAAAAGAATGTGATGAGAATATCGTTATTATTATCGTTGTTGTGTTCACCTTGCACATGTGACCCCCACCAATCCCCTGTGACCCTGTAATACAGAAAATAACCATACTCATTCTCTCTACTTCTCTTTACCCCCCTCCCTTTTAAGTCGGCCCTACCCTCTGTCCTCTGTCCTTCCATGACTGAACCTGCATTTCTCTGGTGTGTGCGTCATTTCATTGTTGTCACTTTGACTGTGTCCATTCCATCATGTTCACCTTAAACTTGCTTCGGCCATCCTTTTTCCTTTTGTTTATTTTTTTTCTTCTCCTGTGACTCTTAGCTGCGGGCCGTTCTAAGTATATCTCTTCTTTCTTTTCTTTTATACTCATTCTACCAACATATATCCGTATCTACGTCTTAGGTGCATGTCAGGTCAGTCTCTGTGTCTTTCTATTTTCCTTTCTGACTCTGTTCACCTCCTCACATTCCTCTAGAGAGGGTCCACCATCTCCACCAAAAACTATTATTACTGCCATTTACTGACTTAGCTGCAACAAGCCTCCCGGTCCTCTGTGTGCGTGTGTGTGCGCGTGTCATCATCGTCCTTTGTTTTTCTTTTTCCTTTTTTTTTTTACTTTCTCTTTTTCTTTCTTCTTTGTCATTTTTGTTGCGTTCGTTATCTCTTTTTCATTTCCTTCGTCCGTTTACCCTTCATTTCTCTCTTTATCCATCTTTTCATCAATAATCTAAAACTCCTGTCTTTTTTCATTTTCTCTTCTTTGCCCCCCCCCTCCGCTCTAACCAATAATAACATAAATTTGTCATGGTCGGTCGCTTGTCGCAGAACAACAATTACAGTCTGATTGATTAACGGAACAAAAAGAAAAGAAAAATGAATGATTTTAATCAAGCTGCATGAGTATTAGCATAAAACCCACACTGCATTAAAAGTGTCATCTGTCTTTGAGTGCGGCCTGGCACCCACCATTGATTTTGGTAAAAGCCAGAATAAAAGAAGGAAAGAGAAAGAAGAAGAAGAAGAAGACGAAGAAGAAGAAAAAGGCAATTACGGACACAGTGGTGTGTATAGGCATGGCCTTGCTACCGAGTAGTAAGCTGTGACATTCGCCTGCATCATCATCATCATCATCATTATCATCACGGAGTCCTAGAGCAGAAGCAAGGAGAACGAGCAGAACAGGCCGTGTGTGACTATTGTATGTACACGTAAATATATACATCTATTCGTCTCCTCGGTGTGATGAAGTTTGTGTGTGTGCATCATCATTGATCCACGGCCATGCCACTACTGACTGCTGCTGCTGTTGCTGCTGGCGGGGGTGTTGGGGGGCACTGGAGGGCCAAGTGATCCACCACACTTGTAAGGCGACCAACGACACTACCACAGTAGGGACCCAGACAGCTTTGACCCAGGCAGGAATTTTTTTTACTCCCCTCTCTTCTTCGTCTTATTCTAAAGTCATCCTTCTTTTTGTCTTCTTCTTTCAACAAGCGCTATCAACGACAACATCTCCCGAGGATTTCCTTTTTTTATTTCTGTTATGATCCACGGAAAACTTGTGGCTGGCGGTAGGAATTCTTCTTTTTTTTAAACCTCCCCCCTACCATTCTTTTTGATAAATAATATTCATACATCGGATGGTTTCCCTTATCCGCTTTTGCTTTGACATCCCAATCAAGGTCCCATGGCCTCCCAAACTCTCCCGTCACAAATTGTTTTAAATTAATTAACCCATTCAAAAGCATTTTAATTACACGAATTAGGACACTCCGCAATGAATAATTGATATTTTTTAAAATCTTCGGGGTTTCTTTTTCAATTCTTTTCTCTTTCTTTTTTAATTTTTTTTCTTTTTCATCCTTCAGGCTTTTTTCTTTTTCTATTTTTTCTAGTGATGCCTTTTTGTTTTGTAATTATTTCTAACTCTCTGTAGGGGTGCTTGTGTGTGTGTTTGTGTGTGTATTGTGGACGGATTTGTATAGGAATGAATGAAGATGAGGATGATGATGATTATAATGTGTGTGTCATCGTCCCTCTTTCCTCTGCGCTCTGATCTGCCCTGTTCCGTGTGCTTTTGGCTGTGGTCATGCCACATTCCAAATTAATATTCTTGTTCTATCTTCGTGTGACTTTGCCCTTCTTCAACACATACACATACACACACACGTCTTTCTCTCCCTCTGTCCTTTCACAATGTAAGAAAGAAGAATATTGATTTAAGTATTTTCAGTAGTCCTTTTTTATATTTTCTTTTCTTTCTTTTTTTTTTTTTTTTTTTTTGTCTTTCCCATTTTCTATTCTGGTCTGTTTCTTGAGTTTGTTGTTATTTTCATATTGTTTTTGTTTTGTATGCATACCGATACATACATGAGAATCATTAAAAAATATTTTCTCTATCATAATGTATTTTTTTTTGTTTTTTTGTTTGTTTTTTTTGGTTTTTTTTTTTTCAAATGCCAAAGACGTCCATCTAATAATGTAAAATTGTCATAAATTGATACAAAAGAAGTGAAAATAGTAGCCTGAAGGTTTTCAGACCTAAATATAGTTTTTCGTCTACTATCCATTTCACCAGGGTCCCCAGTATTGTGACTGAAATCCTCGACATGCCGATATCCAGCCAGCAATGAAGCCACTTGAGGTAAAAGACTTTTTTTTTTCTTTTTTCTTTTTCTTTTTTTTCATCTTCGTTTTCTTCTTCTTTCTCATGCCTATGCGTATGTAGTATTTATTTACGTGTACATATGCATGCTTCTATATTTGTATGTATGTATGTATGTATGTATGCGTGCATGTACGCTTGTATGCATGTGTTCGTTTGTTGGGAGGAATTTTTACTTTCACTATGTTGTCTCTCTGCTTGCGTGCATCTCTTGTCAGTAGTATAAGGCCGAATGAGAAAGTTGCTACTCGATGATACTCTGATGAAACAAATAAGTGAATCATATTCTTGCCCTATCTTCACTTCTTTGGGTATGGTTTTATATATATATATATATATATATATATATATATATATATATATATATATATATATATATATATATATAATGTTGCTGAGATATGTCCAATTAAAAGATATATGCTTCTAAAGCATCATCTCTCATCGGCCCAGTCAGTCGACTCGCTTTTTTAAAAACTTTGTGTAATTTGCGCTTTAACTTCCTGCATGTGAGTGTATATGTAGAGATAGATATTAATTATTCCGTAATTGTTTTGCGATCAGTTTTGTTCTATCCTGATGTCTGTGGCATTTTGTCTACTTTTTCTTAGTTCAGTTGATTGACTATCAAGAGTGGAAAGAGCCTATTTATATAAGAGTTGGTTTCGGTATGAATGAAAAGTGAAAGAGATAGTTGAAGAAAAAGAAAAAAAAAAAAAGAAAAGAAAAGATAGTAGTGATAATAATAACAATAATAATAATAATAACTGATTCTGATCTCAACTGTTCGGTCCGGTATCTTCGGAGTTTTCGCCAGTAGTAGCAAAAAGATTATGATGTCATTCCAATAGAGTACAGGAAAATATGGATCAGTTTACTTGAAAGAATCAGAGTCACTTGTGGACCTAGTAGTGGGCTCATCAAATAGCTCCATCATCCTTGAGGTTAGGGTTGCACTCTTCCTTGAGGGGAGGGGAGGTGCACAACTGAAAAGGGGGAGGAGTATGAGTGGAATTGTGGGGGAGGGGTTGGCAACCCGAACAGGAGGAGGAGAAGGAGGAGGACATAGGAAAAGAGTGTTAGGTAGGGAGGGAGAGGTGGTAGGGGGAGAGATTCTAAAAATTTCTCGTGTGTCGGCAGTTGTTAAGATGAATTAGGCTTGCCCCCTTGAGGGCCTGTCACAGGGAGAGTGTGGTGGTTGTTCCACTCTGCTCTCTGTCTGTCATAGGGCCCCGTTGTTGTCCATTGAGAGAAACCATCCCCCCTCTTATTGATTGATATTGATCTAGCACACTAATTATTGTAGATTGTGGCTGCTCAACCACTCAGAAGCAGTGTGTGCATTCTCGATTGCGAGCCGCTACTTGTGACATGTGCCTGCTTACAGCATACCATGCATGTTTATGAGACCAGACACAAAGTGCGTTTTCAAAAGCAACAGACACCAAACAGTAGTCATTATAACAGGATATGACAGTTAGCTGCCAGTTTTTTGGCACAGACTGTAGTTTAATTATAGTGATGGGACTTGGCAATATCTACCTTTTTAGAAACAAGAGGAAGATGAAAATGAGAGCATTTTGAATGGACCAAACTCAGACTTCAAACTCTACCCAAGATGACAAAGAGATCTGAAGACTAAACTTTTTGAACATAGAGGCATGTCGTGACTGACTCTTTGTGCTTCTCAAGTTTAGCAAGCACCGAGAGTGAGAGAGAGGGAAAGAGGGAAAGAGAGAGAGAAAAGTAATTCATTTACAAACTGCAGCAACAGCGGCAACAGCAACTGTGATTGAATGGAGATGTATTTGATGACTGAATATTCGAGGATTAGACACTTATAGATCAAACTCAAGTCAACTTTTTTTTTTTTTAATTTTTCTTTCCACTCATAAGAGACCCATACACTAGCGTGTATTTTTTAAAGAACATAAATAATTGTTCTGTCAAACACCAGTGTAAAAAAAAAAAAAAAAAAAAAGGAAAAAAAAAAATTGAAAGTCAATATTAAAAAATAATTCTAATAATAGTGTATGGGAGGAAAGACATCATGGTTTCAAGTGGCAATATCATAGGAAGAAAGTTTGGGCCTGGCAAAAAATTCCTGCCTGACAATTTCCAAATGACATATGACATGGTAACTCCTGCATTTGGATTTCTGAAGATTTCCAAGGTAAATTTTCCAATTGAAAATGTCATTTGTTTATACACATACTTATATATATGCAAAGATGTAAACAGTTTTTTATTGTTGTTGTTTTTTGTTGTTGTTGTTTGTTTTTTCTAAAATTATTATTATGAATCAACATTGAAAAAAAATATTAAAAAGATCATATTAAAATTCCTATCAAACTTAGAAAACTTGTTTTCTTGTTGTTGATAATCTTTGTAGTTGTGGTAGTGAAAAGTTGTTGTTGTTGTTATTGTATGCTTGTATATGAGTTTCAATGTTTATATTCTCTGAATAAACTT
Organism: Sepioteuthis lessoniana; assembly: GCA_963585895.1. Lineage (NCBI taxonomy): Eukaryota > Metazoa > Mollusca > Cephalopoda > Myopsida > Loliginidae > Sepioteuthis > Sepioteuthis lessoniana. The sequence continues at coordinate 5,210 of CAUZXS010000283.1, read as the reverse complement.
AACATCTAAACTTCAACCCCCCTTTTTTTCCTGGTATGTTTTTCCAGTTGTGAAAGTTCTTAGCTTCTTTCTTTCCTTCTTCTGTGGTTTGAGTTTTGGAGTTTTGTTCATTTAAAAAAAAAAAACTTTTTTTCCGTATTAGAAAAATTATCCTTGTTATTTTCACCTTGGATAGTATGTAAGCAAGGGAATTTATGAATGGTTTGATTGTTTAGTGGAATGGCAATGTGACTGACTGATCAGCTTCTGATTAAACAGAAAAGAAAAACTTCAGAAATGCCGACAAAATTTTTTTTAGAAAGGGTTAATGAATAAGTTTACTCAACAATCAAAACAAAAATTGTATTATCTATAATCTGTTATGTTTATGGATATAGAATTAAAAGTAGCCTCTCTCTCTCTCTCTCTCTCTCTCTCTCTCTCTCTCTCTCTTCTTGTATTTGATAAATAAAGATAACATTGGACTTGCCTTTCTGTTTTTTACTTTTTGAAATGTACATATACAAAAAAATATACCCATTTTTTTTTAGCTGAGCTTAGCGTAAGGCCAGAAGTATGGGCCACTCAGTGAGGATTGAACTCAGTGACAATGATCTACTAGACTAGCTCACTAACAATTAAACTACATGAAGTGAACATTCATTCAGTTTATCTTTAAGATTACTTTTGATTAAATGTATGGATTGTTTCTGTTTCAATAATAATTTCAGATTATTTTAAGATAAACAAAAGTCAAAAGTTTTCCCAAAACTTTCAAATATATTACTTAGGTAGTTAAAAAAATGAACTAGATGTTTTTGTACTTTCTTTTGAATATAAAAACTCAATTTCTGATTGGAAAACATCCCTAATAGAACTTTTAATCCTCTCTGTGAAACTTTTTAGTTTAAACAATATTGTATCTTATTTTATCTTTCTCAGAATTACTTGTATATTGCATGATCCTTTTGTTTTGTAATTAAGTGTATATTTACAATATCTTCATATATTTAAAAATATTTTCGAAAAAATTTTTTATTTATATGTGAAAAAACTTTTAAAATAAATTATGATATTCGGTTAAAATCTAACAATCTTAATTGATTAATTATTGTAAATAAAAGATGCTTTTTTTAAAGCACTCGTTTTTGGGAAAGAAAAACATTTTTACCATTGAACTAGTTATGATTTGTAGTCTGGGACAGTCACATTTAAATTCTTCAGATTCCTTCTTTTTTTTTTCTTTCTTCCCAGTTTGTCATCATTATTGGCACTTAAAGCAAAATTTTCTGTCAGAAAAAAATCAGAAAAAAAAATAAATAAATAAAAATCCTCTTTTAAATCTACTTTGTTCTTTAAAATATTTAAACTTGGAAATTGTCAGCCGGTAATTACAAAAGAAAGCCGAGATTCATTACATTACAAATTCATATATATATATATATATATATATATATATATATATATAAATGCCTGTCAACACTAAGTTTTTGATCCAATTTAAACGTATGACCTGTTTTTTATGCTTTCACTTTTCATTTCTTTATTTCTTTGAACTCCTTGTCTTTTCCAATTTGTCTTTTGATTAATTGCTTCAGAAATTTTAAGCTTTCATTTCTTCAATTCTTTTTGTTTCCAAAATTCTACTCAGATTTCCTTTCCATTGAGTAAATTTCTATTTCTGTGACAATCTTTTAAAATAAGTTTTTCTTTTTGTTTTATTTTTTAACTCTTCACACATTGTCTTCTAAATGTTTGTATTATAAAATGTGTGATCTGTTGTTGTTTTTTCTGCTTTCTCATTGTATCTTTTTTTTATCAACTTTTTAATAATAAATTGTCTTGTTTTTCACTGTATTTCTTCATACTTTTTAAGATTTGTAATTTTAAAATTAACTAAAAACTATTGCCTCTGTTTCATCTTATTTCTTTGTTAGTTTTTTTCTGGTAATCATTGTGTGTATGTTTGTTTTAAAACATTTAAAAATGTTACTTAGATCCATTATTTTGTATTTTTTATATTTGTCATATCTAAAGAATTTTTAAATGACTGAAGAACACTTTTTTTAATTTCTAATATAAGAAAGTTTAGTTTAATCTTATTCTAGTCACTTTCTTATCAATTATTTCTCATCCTTATTTTCTGAGAATACTGTTTATATATATATATATATATATATATATATATATATATATATATATATATATATATATATATAATCTCAAAGAACTTTTCTCATAACATGTAAATGTTTCTAAAAGTGACTTTTGACATGGATCTATTTTTTTTGTTTTTGAGATATTTATAATACTGGTTGTGAGGAATTTTTTGTGGAAGAATTATCTGATATAAGAAAGTTTTTGTGTGATTTAAAATTTGTTAAAAACTATCATACACAAATCTTTGGCTATTCATTTAATCAAGCTTTCTTGAAGAATCTGTTTGCCTATTATGTTTCACATTGAATTATATTAATCTGATAACTACATTAAAAAGTTGAAATAATTTTAATATTCACTCTACTTTCTCTTTGTATAAGATACAAATGTTTTTTTGTTATGTTTTAATATTCTTCATATAAATTTTAATGGATTAATTTGAGAAAAGAATGAAAGAAAAGTGGAAAACTGTTGCTTATTTACTTTTAAAAAATAAGTCCTAATCTTTTTTTTAATATATTTACATGCATCTTAAGGATTCTGTTGAGAGAATTCATATACGTTTTATTTT